>SJXQ01005313.1:0-52575 GCA_006408695.1 Aepyceros melampus | reverse complement strand
ACGTACTCCTTTTCCTCTTTGGAATCAGTCTGTTGTTCCATGTCCAGTTCTAACTGTTGCTTCCTGACCTGCATACAGATTTCTCAAGAGGCAGGTCAGGTGGTCTGGTATTCCCATCTCTTTCAGAATTTTCCACAGTTTATTGTGATCCACACAGTTAAGTCTGAGCAAGCTCTGGGAGTTGTTGACGGACAATGAAGCCTGGTGTGCTGCATTCCGTGGGGTCACAAAGAGTCGGACATGACGAGAGACTGAACTGAAAAAAGAAAAAAAAATTGTTAAATTGGACTTTATGAAAATTATAAACTTTTACTTTGTGAATGAAACTGTTGATGAAACTGAACAAGAGCCCCGCTTTTGCCTTTCTGGGTCCAAAGACTGTGGTTTCATATTTGTAGGATAATGATTTCAAACTCCTAGACTTTTCTGCATACCCAAGAGCAGATTTAAACAGCTGCTCATCAGGAAAGCGAGGGCACTGCAGAAAAAAGGAGGAGCGGCCCAGAAGCAATAGTGCAGCCACGGGCAAGGCCCCGGCTCCTCCGCAAAGAATATACGAACGATTTCTCTGCGTTATTCTGCCAAACACCCCCTTGCTCACAAGGAGGAGGACAGTTAGCTTCAGACCGACCACAAGACTCTCGGAACGTGGCCCTGTTAGCTCACCACCAGCCAGAGATGGATGCAGTTAGCTCGTGCATCCATTCTGAGGCCTTCACCACAATTTGCCTATAAAAGCTTCTCTCTGAAAACCTTTGAGGAGTCCTGGGTTTTTTGAGCACATTTCATTTGTTCCTCTTGCCCTTTCAGTAATCATTTCCTGGCTCCAAATTCCAATGTTTCAGTTTGTTTGACCTCAGTGTGCATTGGATGCACCAATGTGTGTGTGGTGACGTTAAGAGAATGGAAAGATAGGCCGTGGTGTGGGGTGAACCATTTGTAAAACGCATAACTGACAAGACACTTAAAGCAAGAAAATATCAAAAAATCTTAAACCTCAACAATACAAAATCAAATAACCCACTTAAAAAATGGGTAAGAGTTGAACTGGTACTTTGCCAAAGGGGATACATAGAGGGCAAGGAAGCATATGACAACATGTTCAAGGTCAAAGTTAGTTTTTAGGGAAATACAAATTAAGATCACAGCGGGATACCTTTACATTAGAACAGCTAAAACAAAACAAAACCAATAATTTCAAATGCTGATAAGGATGCACAGCAATGAACCCTCTAGCTCCAGTGGAATGCAAGATGGTACAGCCACTTGGAAAGCAGCTGGGCAGTTAAACATGAGTTTATTAAATGATTAACCAATCTTACTTTTGTTTATCAAGTATTTAATCAAGTGACTCTAAAACTTATAGTCATAAAAAATGTATGTGAACATTTATAGAAAACTTTAAATATAATTGCTAAACAATGGAAATAGCCCAGTCTTCTTTTGACAGGAGGATGAAGAAAGAAGCTGCAGTATGTCCATAGAATGGAATACTGCTGCTGCTGCTGCTAAATCACTTCAGTCGTGTCCGACTCTTTGCGACCCCATGGAGCCCACCATGCTCCTCTGTCCATGGGATTCTCCAGGCAAGAACACTGGAGTGGATTGCCATTTCCTTCTCCAGAGGATCTTCCCAACACAGGGACTGAACCCATGTCTCCCACATTGTAAGCAAGGCACTTTACCGTCTGAGTCACCAGGGAAGTTTATCACTTTTATCACTTAGTGATAAAAGGAGCCAACTATTGTTTCATGCAACAGCATGAATGAATTATGAATGAATTTTCTTAAATGAAAGAAGGTAGATACAGAAGTCTGCATGTGGTGTGATTCCATTTATATGACATTCTAGAAAAAGGAAATTACAGAAATGGAAAGCAGATCTTTGGTGAGTGAGTGAGGAGGGGCTGACTCAAAGGATCAGCAGGAGGGAGTTTGGTGGGCAATGTTTTGAGTGGTATCATGATGGGAGATGTATGATTCTATGCATTTGTCAAAACTCATAGAAATGGACACCACAAAGAATGAATTTTACTTATGTAAATTAAATAAAATAGCCAGGATGTCAGTGGACGTCAAGAAGGAATGCAGACTGTAATAAATAAATACATGATATAATTCCTAAGCGTGATGAGGGAAGAAAGGAGTTGACCTATGTGCCATTGGAAAACGGTATTCAAACTAGGTGTTTTAGGCCTGCAGATCAAACTGTACGTGAATTATTTATTTACTGTGGTTGAGTTTCTCATAGGGGCATGGATCAGCAATTCTGAAACTAACAAATACATTTATCAATAGAAATCAAATGCCAGATTTCTCACTGCCAGAGAAAGAAGCTTACAAACAAATAAGGGGAAGGCCAGTGAATCCTATTTTTCTAGATTAGATTCAGAGATAACAGCTTGAACTCATGATGTTGAGGGTTTTCCCTTTATTTTTTTACTTTGTATTGCAGTACAGTCAGTTACCAGTGGTGTGATAGTTTCAGGTGAAACGTGAG
Organism: Aepyceros melampus; assembly: GCA_006408695.1. Classification (NCBI taxonomy): domain Eukaryota; kingdom Metazoa; phylum Chordata; class Mammalia; order Artiodactyla; family Bovidae; genus Aepyceros; species Aepyceros melampus. Next base: position 50,075 of record SJXQ01005313.1, on the reverse strand, counting down.
CAGACTCGGCCAGACATCTACAAGTGTCTCTTGTAGCCCAAATGTTAGGAGGCATACAGTCAGATATGAAAATATAATTTAGATGCATATATGAGTGTATGTATATTATTTAATTAGAATACATGCATATTCCCATCTTTTTCACCTGACCTGCCTCTTGAGAAATCTGTATGCAGGTCAGGAAGCAACAGTTAGAACTGGACATGGAACAACAGACTGGTTCCAAATAGGAAAAGGAGTCCGTCAAGGCTGTATATTGTCACCCTGCTTATTTAACTTCTGTGCAGAGTACATCATGAGAAACGCTGGACTGGAAGAAACACAAGCTGGAATCAAGATTGCCAGGAGAAATATCAATAACCTCAGATATGCAGATGATACCACCCTTATGGCAGAAAGTGAAGAGGAGCTAAAAAGCCTCTTCTTGAAAGTGAAAGAGGAGAGTGAAAAAGTTGGCTTAAAGCTCAACATTCACAAAAGTAAGATCATGGCATCCGGTCCCATCACTTCATCAGAAATAGATGGGGAAACAGTAGAAACAGTGACAGACAATTTCTTTGGGCTCCAAAATCACTGCAGATGGTGACTGCAGCCATAAAATTAAAAGACACTACTCCTTGGAAGGAAAGTTATGACCAACCTAGACAGCATATTAAAAAGCAGAGACATTACTTTGCCAACGAAGGTCTGTCTAGTCAAGGCTATGGTATTTCCAGTGGTCATGTGTGGATGTGAGAGTTGGACTATAAAGAAAGCTGAGCACCAAAGAATTGATGCCTTTGAACTGTGGTGTTGGAGAAAACTCCTGACATCCCTTGGACTGAAAGCTGATCCAATCATTCCATCCTAAAGGAGATCAGTCCTGGGTGTTCATTGGAAGGACTGATGCTAAAACTGAAATTCCAGTACTTTGGCCACCTGATGCGAAGAGCTGAGTCATTGGAAAAGATCCCTGATGCTGGGAAAGATTGAGGGCAGGAGGAGAAGGGGACAACAGAGGATGATATGGCTGGATGGCATCACTGACTCGATGGATGTGAGTCTGAGTGAACTCCGGGAATTGATGATGGACAGGGAGGCCTGATGTGCTGTGGTTCATGGGGTCGCAAAGAGTTGGACACAACTGAGTGACTGAACTGAACTGAGCTGACTGATAGATGCCTATATTCCCTGAGAGGGACCTGTAGCAGAGACATCTTATTTAGCACCCAGAACTTGGTTTCTAAATACCATTCTCCAATAAAATAAATACTATATATATAGTATAGGGGTATAGCCCCAAAGAAAATATGTGCGTGTGTGTTCAGTCACTCAGTCGTGTCTGACTGTTTGTGACCCCATGAATCGCAGCACGCCAGGCCTCCCTGTCCATCACCATCTCCCGGAGTTCACTCAGACTCATGTCCATTGAGTCCATGATGCCATCCAGCCATCTCATCCTTGGTCGTTCCCTTCTCCTCCTGCCCCCAATCCCTCCCAGCATCAGGGTCTTCTTTTCCAATGAGTCAATTCTTCGCATAAGGTGGCCAAAGTACTGGAGCTTCAGCTTTAGCATCATTCCTTCCAAAGAAATCCCAGGGTTGATCTCCTTTAGAATGGACTGGTTGGATCTCCTTGCAGTCCAGGGGACTCTCAAGAGTCTTCTCCAACACCACAGTTCAAAACCATCAATTCTTCGGCCCTCAGCCTTCTTCACAGTCCAACTCTCACACCCATACATGATCACAGGAAAAACCATAGCCTTGACTAGACGGACCTTAGTCAGCAAAGTAATGTCTCTGCTTTTGAATATACTATCTAGGTTGGTCATAACTTTTCTTCCAAGGAGTAAGCTGTGGTCTGGTATTCCCATCTCTTTCAGAATTTTCCACAGTTTATTGTGATCCACACAGTCAAAGGCTTGGCATAGTCAATAAAGCAGAAATAGATGTTTTTCTGCAACTCTCTTGCTTTTTCCATGACCCAGCGGATGTTGGTAATTTGATCTCTGGGTCCTCTGCCTTTTCTAAAGCCAGCTTGAACATCAGGCAGTTCATGGTTCACGTATTGCTGAAGTCTGGCTTGGAACACACTGATGAATCCATGCTTATATAAATAAACAAGATAGATTATGTCATCCTTTCAGAGAAATTTCAGTTAATATATGTGGACAGAATGAGCGACAGAGGGACATGGAAAATTACCGCTAGAACATTACAGTCAAAGTTGCTGTATATGCTGACAAATGCTAAAAATTAATGAGCAAAGGTTAAGAAGGAATTTTAGCATCACCACAAATGATGTCTCTTTAAAATATCACTAATCACTGTGCCGGTTGTCATTATGTCCATGAGCTCTTTGACACGTCTTCTCCCCCCGGGTGGAGATTGTCTCTTCTCCGCTGGGTGAGGGCTGGACCTCACTACTGTGTCACCAGTAACGGAGCACACTGACCCTAGGGCCGTTCTGACCTGATGCACGGAGGAGCGTCTGTGGTGTTCCGCCTCAGATTCCATCATCCCACTGAGTCATGAGAAAGCGTCAGCTCAGTTCAGTCCAGTCGCTTAGTCATGTCCGACTCTTTCGACCCCATAAACCGCAGCACACCAGGACTCACTGTCCATCACCAACTCCCAGAGTTCACCCAAACCCATGTCCATTGAGTCCGTGATGCCATCCAGCCATCTCATCCTCGGTCATCCCCTTTTCCTCCTGCCCTCAATCTTCCTCAGTCTTTTCCAGTGAGTCACCTTTTCCAGTGGCCACCTTCACATGAGGTGGCCAAAGTATTGGAGTTTCAGCTTCAGCATCACTCCTTCCAATGAACACCCAGGACTGATCTCCTTTAGGATGGACTGGTTGGATCTCCTTGCAGTCCAAGGGACTCTCAAGAGTCTTCTCCAACACCACAGTTCAAAAGCATCAATTCTTCGGCGCTCAGCTTTCTTCACAGTCCAACTCTCGCATCCATACCTGACCACTGGAAAAACCATAGCCTTGACTAGACGGACCTTAGTCGGCAAAGTAATGTCTCTGCTTTTGAATATACTATCTAGGTTGGTCATAACTTTTCTTCCAAGGAGTAAGTGTCTTTTAATTTCATGGCTGCAGTCACCATCTGCAGTGATTTTGGAGCCCAAAAAAATAAAGTCTGACACTGTTTGCACTGTTTCCCTGTTAATTTCCCATGAAGTGATGGGACTGGATGCCATGATCTACATACAAACCCAAGTCCGGGGACAATCTTCAAGGCATCTGGCCAGTATTTTTCAAATGGTCAAGGTCGTGAAAGACGAGAATAAACTGAGGGTGAGTCACAGATTGGAGGAGGCCGAGGAACACAAAATGCAGCGCCAGGTGGACCCTGGGTTGGACCTTGGAAAGGAGGAAAGGGTGCTACTGACAGGCCGGTGGCCCTGGAGTAACACCTGTAAGGCAGCTAATGGTGTTATACCAGGGTCAGTCTCTTTAGGTCATTGTGTCATTGTTACGGAAAGGTTAACTGAACTTCGTGAAAGGTACATACGGTACCTCTATATTATCTTTGCCAAGAATCTGTAAATATAAAATTGTTTTAAAATAAAGTTGTTTTTTGTTTAAGGAATATAACATTTTTTTGAAGTTTTGTACCTTTGGTATCATCTAATTGTCCATTCTTCGCTTTTTGGTTCTCAGAAAATTCTTCAAAATGGCTGCAATGGGCTATTTCCCTTTTCCCAGAGAACACTGATCCTGCCCTTTGAGTACTCTTAGCAGCAACAGTAATGATAACAACAGTAGTTTATATTTATTGAGTGCTTACTGCATACCAGGCACCCTGCAAATACTTTACATAGATCCCTACTCATTTCATACTCAGCAGTTCTAAAAGGACTTCCTATCCAATTTGATAGAGGTGGAAACTGAGGCAAAGATACATTATGTCCAAGGAAATATGATTAAAAGATGTTGAGCAAAATAGGATTCAAACCACTTAAGATGCCAGACTCCATAGCCAAGGCTGATTATGGTAGTAATCTGAGGAGTTAATATGTGCTTGAAAGTAAAATTGCTCAGTTGTGTCAGACTCTTTGAAACCCCATGGATTGTAGTCCACCAGGCTCCTCCATCCATGGGATTTTCCAGGCAATTTTCCAACCCACTGGAGTGGGTTGCCATTTCCTTCTCCAGGGAATCTCCCCGACTCAGGGATCGAACCCGGTCTCCTGAACTGTAGGCAGACGCTTTACCATCTGTGCCACCAGGGACGTCTGTGTGCTCAGCACCAAGTCATTTAAGAGTGCTGTTTTGTTGGTCTGCCCGTGGGAGCCATCTGGACTGTCTTGTTCCATCGATGAGGGTGCTGAAGCCCAGGAGGAGCCGCAGCCAGCAAGCCTAACTTCCTCTCCACCCCCAGTCTACCTCACTCTTTACAAAGATGTGGCTTTCCCTCCCTTAATTGCCAAACTCAGGGGAGACCCCAGACGCATTTTTCAAAATGATGAAACTGTGTTCTGATGTTCACCCTGCTTCCCCATTGCTTTAACGTCAGAGTGACTCAAAACTCTTCCTTTATAAGTGGATGCAATGTGGGAACACCACAGGGTCCCTGGATGTTACGGTGAGTGTCTCACATCACGACACCATTGAAACACTCCCTGCCTCCCAGCCTGTGTTGCAGGCAGTTTTTATCAAGACAGACAGCATGGTTTATGTCACAGAGGCTTCCGTTCAAAAACCAAACAACAAAGCCATCCAGCAGAGGAATTTTCTCCCTGCTTCCACATCTGAAATGAACCCTGAGCTAAAAGTGCCATCAGATGCTCTTTCAGGAAAAACAAATCAACAAAGGCACTACAAGCAAGGCAGGATGGCAGGAGTGTGCATCGCAATGACTTTTTGGAGTTACCCAGCAGAGGTCACTCCGTAGAGCCACTCTTGAGCCAGAAGGGTAAGGTCAGACTGCCTCTGTTGCATATCACCTTCCAGCTTACTGCTTCCCAAAGTCTTGAAGTGAACATCAAGGGGTCATTTTGTGCAGGAAGGGGGGTACTATGCTCACAGGAAGCCTGTCCTCGACCCAGCTAAACATGCCTGGAGTCCCTCATCATCAACTCCATAGGGCTGATGCCCGTTGCCAAGTGTAGGGAAACAACGGTGCCATGTCACTCGGCAACCATGTACCATGAGACTAAGAACATGGAACATGAAACTGGATGGAAAGGCAGAGCCTCAGGGCTCAGGCAAGCAGAATGGACCTGCAGTAGAACACTTAGCTGTCGTTCACAGGTAGAGCTGGATGAGGGTCTTTTCAGTCCATTTCATATTTAATACCCATCACTGATGAGCAGATAGAAGGGGATTGCTTAGATGGAGGTGACCGCATACAGCAGCAATCTCTGCTAGTCATTTAACAAATATTTACTAAACACTCACCATGTACTAGACATTTTGCCAGATGCTGGAGCAGAAAGAATTGAAAGACATAGTCTAGGAATTTGAGGAACTCACAGTCTGGTAGAGAAGATGGCCTTTTAAACAAGTAATTGCAACCAAATGTGATATGTCCTGATATAAATGTGGGTGTCAGCTTATCAGAAGAACCCGAAGCTGTTGGGATTTCCTCTGTTTTGGAAGGACCCAAGATATTTTTCTTGCATGAGAATAAAATAGTTACTAGCGTTCAACAATATTTGGTAGGAGAGATGTACATACATCTGCTAGGATAGTGCCATCTATTGTCAGGCATAAACTAATTTGTGGTTTATTTTTTTAATGTAAATTTATTTATTTTAATTGGAAGCTAATTACTTTACAATATTGTGGTGGTTTTTGCCATACATTGACATGAAACTGCCACGGGTGTACACGTGTTCCCCATCCTGAACCCCCCTCCCACCTCCCTTCCCACTCCATCCCTCTGGGTCATCCCAGTGCCCCAGCCCTGAGCACCCTGCCTCATGCATCGAACCTGGACTGGTGATTCATTTCACATATGATAGTATACATGTTTCAATGCCATTCTCCCAAATCATCCCACCCTCACCATCTCCCACAGAGTCCAAAAGTCTGTTCTATACCTCTGTGTCTCTTTTGCTGTCTTGCATACAGGGTTATCGTTACCATCTTTCTAAATTCCATATATATGCTTTAATATACTGTATTGGTGTTTTTCTTTCTGGCTTACTTCACTCTGTATAATAGGCTCCAGTTTCGTCCACCTCATTAGAACTGATTCAAATGCATTCTTTTTAAGAGCTTAGTAATACTCTATTGTGTACATTCAGAAAACTAAGATCATGCCATCTGGTCCCATCACTTCATGGGAAATAGATGGGGGAACAGTGGAAACAGTGTCAGAGTTTATTTTTTGGGGTTCCAAAATCACTGCAGATGGTGACTGCAGCCATGAAATTAAAAGACGTTACTCCTTGGAAGGAAAGTTATGACTAACATAGATAGCATATTGAAAAGCAGAGACATTACTTTGCCAACAAAGATCTGTTTAGTCAAGGCTATGGTTTTTCCTGTGGTCATGTATGGATGTGAAAGTTGGACTGTGAAGAAAGCTGAGCACCAAAGAATTGATTCTTTTGAATTGTGGTGTTGGAGAAGACCCTTGAGAGTCCCTTGGACTGCAAGGAGATCCAACCAGTCCATTCTAAAGGAGCTCAGTCCTGGGTGTTCATTGGAAGGACTGATGCTAACACTGAAACTCCAGTACTTTGGCCACCTCATGCGAAGAGCTGACTCATTGGAAAAGACTCTGATGCTGGGAGGGATTGGGGGCAGGAGGAGAAGGGGATGACAGAGGATGATATGATTGGATGGCATCACTGACTCAATGGGCAAGAGTTTGTGTGAACTCCAGGAGCTGGTGATGGACAAGGAGGCCTGATGTGTTGCAATTCATGGGGTCACAAAGAGTTGGACACCACTGAGCAACTGAACTGAACTGACTCCACTGTGTATATGTACCACAGCTTTCTTATCCATTCATCTGCTGATGGACATCTCGGACTATCACCACCTTAAAATTCTTAACACTTTGTTAACAAGAGGACCAGCATTTTCAGTTTGCTCTGGATTCTGCTTTTTATGTAGGTGGTCTTGGATTCAGTTTAGGAAGCAGTTTCAAGATTCAGAGGAATTAGTAAGAACTATGACATACTAGCCCCTGTTCATCACCTGGAGACTAACAGCTGGTGGGCTGCGGTTGTTGAAAGGTGGTCTGCATTATGCTCCTGCTGAGGTTGCAAGGATGCTGCTTCCTTTCTCTGCTGGGTCTTCCCCTCCCTCCGCCCCCATTCCCCGGACAGCTATGTCTTGCGTTGCTGTTATTTAGTCCCTAAGTCCTGTCTGGCTCTTTTGCAACCGCATAGACTGTAGCCTGCCAGGTTCCTCTGTCCGTGGTATTTCCCAGGCAATAATACTGGAGTTGGTTGCCATGACTCTTGTGAGTATATGGATGTGAGAGCTGGACCATAAAGAAGGCTGAGCATGGAAGAATTGATGGTAAACAGAGTAATTTCTAATTCAGAGGCAGCTAATATAGTGACAAAATAACTGGCATTTGAAAATGCTAACTCTACCTGCCAGGCTATTTTACGTCCCATAAAGAAAACTGGAACTTTAAAAGATTATATCAGGCAATGTTCAGACATAGGACCCTCAATGATGCAGGGTTTTGCCATAGCTGCAGCAATGAAAGGAAATTCTTATCAACAGACAGTACGATCCTTCTTTACAAATAAAAATGACCCAGCACAAAGCAACTTCAGTAAGCAAGGTAGAAATAGCTTCCCTAAAACTTGCTTTTCCTGTGGCCAAGAGGGACATATTTCCCATGCCTGCCCTCTAAGAACAGCCGGTTCTTATCTGCCTAATCTTGCACCGCTGTATCTGCTCTACAGAATTCTCCCGCCCCGCCCTGGCCTGCTAAGTCCCCTAAGTCTCCCTGCCCCCGCTGTCAAAAAGGATATCACTGGGCAAGAGACTGTAGGTCAATAATCCATAGATATGGAACTCCTTTGGGCCCCAACCAGCAGTCGGGAAACGGATTGAGGGGCCAGCCCCAGGCCCCTACAACAATTGGGGCAGCCTCACTGAACCTATTCATTCCCTTTGTCCCATTGCAGACCTCATCAGAGCAACCCCAGGTAGCTCAGGCCTAGACCTCAGTTCCATCACTGGCAACGGGCGTGGCTAGCCCCCTGCCTGAGGGCATTGTAGGACTTGGGCTAGAGTGTAGCTCGCTTTCTTTTCAAAGAATTTCAGCAGTGCCTGGTGAAGTAGATTCTGGTTATACTAGAGAAATCAAAGTTTTGATAATAGCACAGCTTTTGCTTTTACCTGATTATCAGATAGAAAAAGCCTTGACTTCTCAAGCTAGGAGCCCCAGAAGATTTGGATCTAGTGATCTAGCCTTTTGGGTGCAGGAAATTATTGCTTCTAGGCCTTTAAAAGATCTTACTGGCCCAGCTCCTGGCCAACATCTACTACTGAAAATGAGTTGGTAGGATTAGAAAAAGTGGTATGTGGAGTGGGAATGCTGAAAAAAAAAAAAAAAGGCGAGAGAGTTTAAAACCTTGGAGACTAGTGAGTTCCCCATTGCTGGAGATATTCAATCAAAGATTAGATGGTTGCTTGTCATCTAAAAAGCTATAGACCAGATTTAAGTTATGGAAGGATAACTGGAGAAGCTTATAAAGATATTGTGCAACACCTCTTTACTTGCTTCTCATATTTAGATCTGTCAAAAGTTTTGAAAACTGATAATGTCCCTTTAAAGCTACAGAGATTGTTTACTAAATTTAAATGATTTCCAGGAATTATTAGGAGATATTAATTGGATATGCCCACATTTAAAACTGACTACTGCAGATTTAAAGCCTTTTGTTTGCTTAAAAAGTGATCCTAATCCCAGTTCTAAGGGAAAGTTGGCTAGTGAGACAGATTTGGTTCTAGTTAAAGTGGAGAAGCCTTAAATGATCAGTTAATTAGGATTAATATTACCAAAAGATGAGATTAAATTATTCTTGCCACAAAGTGTACACCTACAGGATACTTGTGACAAGAAGGTCCATTGGTTCCATCTGCCAGTGATCCCAAGAAAAATAGTTTTATCTTATCCCAGTTTGGTGGCACAATTAATTATAAAAGGAAGAAAAAAAAGTGTGGAACCTTTAGAAAAGAAATAGCAAATATAGTAATTCCATATAATAAAGAAGAACTTGATGTTCTTCTAATGTTTGATTGGCAGATTGCTATAACAAATTATTGTGATCAAATTTTACATCATTTACCCTCACATGCTTTGTTAATTCAAAAACTAAAAGAAGGGGAGTTTAAGTAAAATAGAAGGATCTCCTCTCCAGACAATGGAAAGGTCCCAATCCATTAGTGGTTGAGGATGTGCTTGTATTTTTCCACAGGACACAGATTCGTCAATTTGGATCCCAGATAGACTGAACCCCAGTGCTTCGAAGGGCATCCTCTGCCCCTGCTGCTGCCACTGCCACCTCACAGAACAGCTGTGCACCGAGAGCCGTGGGCGGGCCCAGTGCGCTGCTGAGCCTGAAGCCGCTTCAGAGAGGGAGCCAGGGCCACCGCGCCCGACAGCAAAAGAGGCAAGATAAGCATCGAGATCCCGGCAGGACTGACAGCCGCTGCAGCGCCAACTCTGACCAAAAAATGATTCTATCTATTTTAGCTTGTCTATCCTCTCCTTATGTATTTCTTTTTGTTAATGATTCTGGGAAACTTAATGGTCATATGAATTTCACAGGTGGACTTAATGTAGTGTCTTGTAAACAATGTATGCTCTGATCTTGTTAAGATTTAATGCAATCAAGATAGTTTGTGGGCTTACTAATTTTAGGGAATTAAGCTTTAATAACAATTACTACTTTACTGTTACTGTTACTGTTACTGTGGCAGCAATATCATTGACTCAATAAGTGCAAATGCCCAATATGTTGAAAAATCATATTTTAGGTGTTTGGAACAGCTCAGATATTAGTTTAGACTTAGGAAAACCTCACAATCAGATACAGACCTTGGAACACTCTCAGCTGGATTTTACCGTTGCTGGAGCAGCTAATGATTTCCTCCACACATTCTCTAACTTTATTTCTGGAAAAAACATTCTGTCTAATGTCTTCAGTTATGTGTTGGTGCTCTAATCTTACTTATAATCATTCTTCCTTGTATTGTCAGGATTCTTCGGCAGAGCATTTCTGGCTGTTTTAAAACAAAAAACAAAAAAGGGGGAGTTGCCGGGGGCCCACGTGAGGAACTCCGCCCGTGGCAAAGGTCATGAGAAGGAGGCCTGGCAGACGCAAAGGCGGGATCAAGCCTCAGGAAACCCCCTGGTCCCGAGCATCTACCCCCAAAACCAGAGTCTGTTTTATGCTCTCACCTACACCTCTGACTTTGCGGGGGGCTCTCCCCCATCACCATTTCTCTCGGAGAAGGAGTTAACTTGCAGCTCCAGTTGATAAAATTCCTGGGCGGACAAGAATGTTTCAGCTTACAGACTCCTCTGAAGGTTATCTAGCCTGCCTGTATAGGTTCGTCTGGCCAAATGTGATTGTTTACAGCCTCCCAACAGTGAGAGGCACGAGATGTTTTAGACTTACTAAAGGCAGATTCTTTTGGGAAGTTAGAATTTATTAGTATAGTGGGTTGATTAGGAATTGTATTGGTGAAAGGATTTCATTTGTTGGGCTGATGTTTTGCTGTTAAATCTCCATATTCCCTGCCCTTATAATGAATATAACTAGCATATAAGAGAAATAAGTATTAACTTTTAAGATTAATCATGTTAACCTTGGGTTAAATAAATTCCTTTCTTGATTGTAACTCACTACACCCTCACCCTATAGGAATGCAACTTTATTTGAGGGTGGTGCCTGGTTTAAGAAAAAACACCCTTGGAAAAAATAAGTTTTTTGGTTAACAGAAAGAGAGAGTTGTAAAGTGTCAGCAGGCCTCGTGGCCAAAAGATGATGTAAAACCCCTAAGACCTCTTTTTTATGTAAAGCACCTGATTTTGATAAAGGTCAGGACTGCTGACCGCCACGTGATTCTGTATTCATCCCTATGTGTAAAAAAGATATATAAGCAAACCTGAAAATAAAGAAAATGGATCAGTTTCCAGAAAGACTGATTCCCCCATGTCGTTCTTTCTCGTCCTCTGTATTTCTGGCTGAATTCCCATCTGGAGTGCGGGTGCCCGCCACGTCTGCTTACTTGTCCTGGCTTTCAAGTTCATGCGAAAAGGTGCCCAAGGAGGGGCACCTTTCGATATTCAAGTGGCGCTGGTGGCCCAACGTAGATGGTGCAAATTCCTTGTCTTGGAATTTTATTGGTATCCCACGTAAACCTAGTTATTCAGCCTCTTTCTCTCCTCTAATATCTCTTACTATTTTCTGGCTGAATTCCCATCTGGCACTTGGGTCCTCACCAAGCCTACTAATTCTGCCTGGGCTTCTAAGATCGGACCGGGGAGGCCTCAGTGCCTCCTCTCCTTTGGAGAATGGAAAGATGCCTGTGGCCTATGTAGGTGGTGATTGGCATTCCATGTAAGCCAAGTTATTCAGCTCCTTTTTTTTCTGCTAATTTCCTAATCTCTCTCTATCTGTAATTGAATAAGTTCTTTCCTAGTACGCCGACTCCGTCTCCACCTTTGAATCACCCTGGATCCACCAGGGCTGGACCCCGGCAGCTTTTGGTTTGTGGTGCTGGAGAAGACACTTGAGAGTCCCTTGGACTGCAAGGAGATCCAACCATTCAATCCAAAAGAAAATCAATCTTCCATATTTATTGGAAGGACTGATGCTGAAGCTGAAGCTCCAATACTTTGGCCACCTGATGCAAAGAAACAACTCATTGGAAAAAAACCTTGATGCTGGAAGGACTGAAGGCAAAAGGAGAAGGAGGCAGCAGAGGATGAGATGGTTAGATAGCATCACTGACACGTTGGACATGAATTTGAGCAAACTCTAGGAGGAGGGGAGCCTGGTGTGCTGCAGTCCACAGGGCCGTGAAGAGCTGGACATGGCTTAGTGACTGAGCAATGACAACAAAAATTGGATGGAAGATGTATTATATTAGTTTGTTGGGGCTCCTGTAACAAAGTACAGGCATACCTCTTTTCATTGGACCTCAGTTTATCTCTTTGCAGGTATTGCATTTTTTATAAATTGAAGGTTTGTGGTAACCCTGTATCAAGCAAGTCTACCAGGGTCAGTTTTCCAACATATTTTATCACTTCATATGTCTGTGTCATTGTTTCAGAATGTTTCATTTTCCTTATTATTATAAATGTGATGGTGATCTGTGATCGTTGATGTTACTATTACAAAAAGATTATGACTTATTGAAGGCTCAGATGAAGGTTAGCATTTTTTATCAATAACATTTTTTAAACTAAGTTATGTAAAATTTTTTTAGAGACAATGCTATTTCAAGCTTAATAGACTGCAATAGTGGAAACAAGGCTTCCCTGGTAGCTCAGCTGGTAAAGAATCTGCCTGCAATGTGGGAGATCCGGTTAATCCCTGGGTTGAGAGGATCCCCTGGAGGATGTCATAGCAACCCACTCCAGTATTCTGGTCTGGAGTATCCCCATGAACACAGGAGTCTGGTCGGCTACAGCCCGTGAGGCAGCAGAGTCTACAGCCCGTGAGGAAGCTGAGTCTACAGCCCGTGAGGCAGCAGAGTCTACAGTCCGTGAGGCAGCAGAGTCTACAGCCTGTGAGGAAGCAGAGTCAGACACGACTGAGTGACTAGACACAGCACAGACGCATAGTGGAAACATCACTTTTACATGCACTAGGAAACAAACAAACAAAAAAATGTTTTGTGCCTCACTTTGTTGCAATGGTCTAGAGCTGAACCTCAGTACCTCTGAGTTCTGCCTGTTCCACAGACTTATATGGAAATGTATTGTCTCGCAGTTCTGGAGACTGAAAGCTCCGGCTCAAGGCAGGCTTGGTTCCCTCTGAGGACTGTAAGAGAGACTTTTCTCCATGCCTCTCTCCTGGGTTCTAACAGCCTTGGACATTCCTCGGCATGCAGACGGTGTTCTCATGTCTCTATGTTTGCATGTCTGTCTGTGTCCAAATGTCCCCTCTTCATAAGGACGCCAGTCATATTGGATCCTTATAAAAAGGTCTGGGTTGGGAAGTTCCTCTGGGGGAGGGCATGGCACCCCACTCCAGTATTCTTGCCCCGGAGAAATCCCTTGGACAGAGGAGCCTGGTGGACTACAGTCCATGGGGTCACACAGAGCCCGACACGACTGAGCAACTAACACTTTCATTGTACCACTCCACTTCACTTTAACTTAATTATCTCCGTAAAGACCCAATTTCCAAATTAGGTCATTCTGAGACACGGGGAGTTGGACTTACATCTTTTGATGATAGGTGGATCTCTGTCATACTGAATTGTTATTATTTGTATATTCAGCTCTCTTTGGTTTTTTTTTTTTTTTAAACTGCTTATTGATGTTTTTATTTTTTAAATTAGTTTTTAGTTTTTAGTTTGTTTTGCTTTACAATACTGTATTCGTTTTGCTATACATTGACATGAATCAGCCACGAGTGTACATGAACTCCCAATCCCAACCCCCACCTCCCCCTTCCCGCCCCACAACTTTTCTCTGGATTATCCCCATGCATCAGTCCCAAGCATCCTGCATCCTGCATCGAACCTAGACCAGTGATTCGTTTCACTTATGATATCATACATGTTACACTGCCACTCTGCCAAATCATCCCACCCTCTCCCTCTCCCACAGAGTCCAAAAGGCTGTTCTATACATCTGTGTCTCTTTTGCTGTCTTGAGTACAGGTTTATNGCCCCACACCTTCTCTCTGGATTATCCCCGTGCATCAGTCCCAAGCATCCTGCATCCTGCATCGAACCTAGACCGGCGATTTGTTTCACTTATGATATCATACATGTTACACTGCCACTCTGCCAAATCATCCCATCCTCTCCCTCTCCCACAGAGTCCAAAAGGCTGTTCTATACATCTGTGTCTCTTTTGCTGTCTTGTGTACAGGTTTATCATTACCATCTTTCTAAATTCCATATATATGTGTAAGTATACTATATTGGTGTTTTTCTTTCTGGGTTACTTCACTCTGTATAATCGGCTCCAGCTTCATCCACCTCATTAGAACTGATTCAAATGTATTCTTTTTAATGGTTGAGTAATACTCCATTGTGTATATGTACCACAGCTTTCTTATCCATTCATCTGCTGATGGACATCTAGGTTGCTCCCATGTCCTGGCTATTATAAACAGTGCTGCAATGAACATTGGGGTACACGTGTCTCTTTCAATTCTGGTTTCCTCGGTGTGTATGCCCAGCAGTGGGATCGCTGGATCATAAGGCAGTTCTATTTGCAATTTTTTAAGGAATTGGAGGAGACTCTTGAGAGCCCCTTGGATGGCAAGGAGATCAAACCAGTCAATCCTAATGGAAATCAACACTGAATATTCATTGGAAGGACTGATGCTGAAGCTGAAGCTCAAATACCTCACCTGATGTGAAAAGCTGACCCTTTGGAAAAGACTCTGATGCTAAGAAAGATTGAGGGCAGGAGAAAAAGGGGACAACAGAGGACAAGATGGTTGAATGGCATCATCGACTCAACGGACATGATTTTAAGCAAACTCCGGGAGATAGTAAAGGACAGGGAAGCCGGAAATGCTGCACCCCATGGTATCACAGTCAGACATGACTTAGTGACTGAACAACAACAAAATCTTTATATATTTGGGAATATGTTATAAGTTCCTTCTCACAGGATGGCATTTGATTCCATTCCCAAAAATACATATGTTGACTCTTCTTTGATATAGTGACAATATCTCAAGTCATACATACCTGAGAAATCAAGAAATGAAATATGTAATGGTTTTTTTCTAAAAACTATCAACTCATAGACACCTTTCTTCTGTTGTGAAAACAATATCATAAGATCTAGTCAACTGATATAGGTCACAAAAAACCATCAAAACTTGATGATGCTTTAGATTACCTCCCAAAGAAAAAAAATATGGCTAGACCTGTTTACCCTCAAGTTTGAATAGTGCTTGCTCAAGTTCTGAAGGAAGTGCAGACATCTGCCATCACCTCTGAGTCTTCAGAGAGATGCCAAAAATTTCCTGTGTCATTTTTGTGCCTCTATTCTGCTTCTACTTATTAGGCAGAAGTTCTAGAACAGCCAGGCATGAATGCACTTATTAAACCAGTGGCTCTCAATTCCTAGCTACACATTAAAATCATCTACCAGGAAAGTGCTTACAAAATAGCAATTCCTAAATCCCATCTCAAGATAACTCAGCAAGAACTGGTTGGAGGTAGAGCCTGAAAAGGGCTTTCTTGGTGGCTCAGTGGTAAAGAATCCACCTGCTAATGCAGGAGAAACAGGTTCGATCCCTGGGACAGGAAACTCCTCTGGAGAAGGAAATGGCAACCCATCCCAGTATTCTTGCCTGGGAAATACCATGGACAGAGGAGCCAGGCAAGCTATAGTCCACAGGGTCACAAAGAGTCGGAACAAGAGCAACTAAACAAAAACAACAACAACAACAAGAGCCTGAAGATTTAGAGGTTTTAATATCACCTTGAGTAATCCTCTTGTGGATACAAGAATGGGAATCCTTGCTTTAGGTGACCTTATTCAGGTGGGGAGGAATGATTAGAGTTCCTCATGCCAGCTCTACATATTCTTATTTCCTGGCACTTTCCATTCCCTTGAATGAAGTGTAGCCACATCACAAGCTTTGGCCAGCAGGCTGTAAGTAATAAATAGTCAATGGGATACTTCTGAGCTCTATTAGCAAAAAGCTTTGCTTAAATAACTCTAGCTACCTCATTTTTTGGTACCAACTTTGAAAACTCCATTGAGACAGAAGAGCTACAAAGTAGAAGCAATCTAGATCCCTGAGTTTCTGAATGGAGAACTGCCCTGGAGTGTGTCTAGACTTTTCAAGAGATGAAAGAAAATGTTGTTGCTTTAAACTACTAAGATTTCATTGTTTTATAGTGTTGTTGTTAATCATGCAGCCTAGAACCTTATTATCCAAAGTGATTCCACACGTGCAGAGCATTACCTAGGGTCTTGTTAGAAAGACAGACTCTCTGACTTTATCCTAAAGCTACTGAATCCCAAGGAGATTTGTGTTCACATTAGGGTTTAAGAAACACTGCTTTACCATATTCTGACTAATCCGTTATCCTTTTCTGAAATATCCTGGAAGCAGAAGAATATCCAGAGGCAAAGACCAATCAGAAGAGTCTCTGGTACAGAATTATTCATTCAACCATCCATCTATCCTTCTATCCAGGAACTAAGTAAGAATGTATTGGGTTGGCCAAAAAGTTTATTTGGGTTTTTCCATGAATTTTTTGGCCAACACAATATTTAGGTTTGTTTGTTTCTGTTTTAAATACAATTAACTAAATATTTGTTGAGAATCTATATTCAAAGGCTCTGGAAGTATAACAGTGAGCAAGTCAGTTAGAGTTGTACTTAAAAGTTAAAAAGTTACAAACAAGAAATATACCATGTTCATGGATCAGAAGAATCAATACAGTGAAAATGAGTATACTATCTAATGCAATCTATAGATTCAATGCAATCCCTATCAAGATACCAAAAGTATTTTTCAGAGAGCTAGAACAAATAATTTCACAATTTGTATGGAAATACAAGAAACCTCGAATAGCCAAAGATGCAAGCCTAGCGTACTGCAATTCATGGGGTCGCAAAGAGTCGGACACGACTGAGCCACTGTACTGAACTGACAACTATTCTAAGTGTTTTCTAATCTGTAAATTTCTTCACAAGGAATCCTCTTAAGAGCTCCTCTGATAGCACTCATCTCTGTTTTAATGTTGAGATCCAGGAAAGAGTTCCAAATCACAAAACAAAGAAAGAAATACGTATACAACAAGACAAAAATAAATCCATCTTGCATGGTTTCTACTTCCTGAAAGAGCAATATTTTGACCATCCAAATGAGGAAACATCTTATTTGAGAGAGTCCTAACAAAGTTTTCAGTGTCCTGCAGTGACTAGGTCCTAGGAAGTCAGCCTTTTATCTTCCTACACTTTAATTGACTTCATTATGGAATGGAAATCGCTCTGCCTATATGGCTCTTGAAAAAGAACATGAAGTGTTTCCACTGACTGTGCTATTAGATATGAAGCCTGTCCATCTCTTGGGAGAATGGGACATGAAAATCCTTCAGGACATATATGATGTGGTAATAGGCCTCCTGCATTTGTGGAGTCCTCTCACCTCCACAGAAAACTCAGAAAAACTCAAATTCCTTCAAAGTTTCTGAGAAGGGCAGACTAGATTTTAAGAAAAGAAAATTTGTGACTGCAAATCTTTTTTTAAAATTCTTAAACAGGTGCAATGGATAGGTCTTTAATAAGCTATCTTGAAAACAGTACTCGGAGAAGGCAATGGCAACCCACTCCAGTATTCTTGCCTGGAAAATCCCACGGAGGAAGGAGCCTGGTGGGCTGCAGTCCATGGGATCACTAAGAGTCGGACACGACTGAGCGACTTCACTTTCACTTTTCACTTTAATGCATTGGAGAAGGAAATGGCAACCCACTCCAGTGTTCTTGCCTGGAGAATCCCAGGGACGGCGGAGCCTGGTGGGCTGCCGTCTATGGGGTCACACAGAGTCGGACATGACAGAAGCGACTTAGCAGAAAACAGTACAGAATAAATAGAGTCATAGAGACCTAATGTATTTAAAGCCTCACATGCCCATCTTACTATATACAATTGTTTAGGCTTGAAGTAAATGATCCCATATGGAGTCCCTGTCTTCAGGGAGGTGTAAGAACAGCAGAAACAGCAAATATGTTGATAAATGTAAAAAAATATATTATTATAAAAGACTTATTAACTTAAGTAAAAATAACAACTAATGGCAGAGTTTGTAATATATATAGAAACATTAAATAAATAAATGACAAAAGAAAAATTAAATTTTACTGCTGTACCGTTTTTACAGTGGATTATGATAAATTGCAGAGAAGACAATGGCACCCCACTCCAGTACTCTTGGCTGGAAAATCCCGTGGATGGAGGAGCCTGGTGGGCTGCAGTCCATGGGGTCGCGAAGAGTTGGACACGACTGAGCGACTTCACTTTCACTTTTCACTTTCATGCACTGGAGAAGGAAATGGCAACCCACTCCAGGGGTCTTGCCTGGAGAATCCCTGGGACGGGGGAGCCTGGTGGGCTGCCGTCTATGGGGTCGCACAGAGTCGGACACGACTGAAGCGACTTAGCAGCATGATAAATTGAGGAGTCGTATTTTAATCACTAAAGAAGCCAGCAATTTTTTTTTAAGGAATAACTAAAAAATTCAATAGAGAAAAAACTGAATATTAGAATAAAATAATCTACAGTTTCTTAGGAAAGGAAGAAAAAAGGGAAAAAGAGAAAATGATACAAAGAGGGAACAAATAGCAAGATGGTCTTCACAGGTGGTACTAGTGGTAGAGAATCCACCTGCCAATGTAGGTTCGATCTCTGGGTCAGAAAGATCCCCTGGAGAAGGATATGGCAACTCACTTCAGTATTCTTGCCTGGAAAATTCCATGAGCAGAGGTGCCTGGCAGGCTACAGTCCCTGAGATTGCAGAGTCGGACATGACTGAGTGACTGAGCATAGCAGGATGATAGACCTAAACCCCATAATGGAACTCTTTGAAACAGGAGATTGGTACCCAGGTCACATTTATATCAATACAGTGATGGTCTGCTATGAGTGTTGGCCCAGTAACAAGCAGTCAGTGCTTTTATACCCACAATTTTAACAGCGGTATTTTATTCTATGAGCATAGTTGTAATTGTGTATTTCTTCTGGCAACATCTGCTCCCCTCACTGTTACCATTTGAGCAGAAAGGCCTTACTAACACATTGTTATGAAAAACCACTCGGCTACACTACAGAACTTTCCAGAGAAACATTCGGTCCTTAAAATTAGAGAAAATAGAAATGGATTCTGATCTACTCTGGCCCTAAGTTGGGCTTCCCTGATAGCTCGGTTGATAAATAATCTGCCTGCAGTTCAGGAGACCCCAGTTCGATTTCTGGGTAGGGAAGATCCACTGGAGATGGGATCAGCTACCCACTCCAGTATTCTTGGGCTTTCCTTGTGGCTCAGCAGGTAAAATATCTGCGTGCAATGCAGGAGACCTGGGTTCGATCCTTGGGTTGGGAAGATCCCCTGGGGAAGGGAAAGGCAACCCACTCCAGTATTCTACCCTGGGAAATTCCTTGAAAAACTGTCATCAGTACTTTCATAAGACCAACAATGAATGAGAGTAACAAAAGGAGATATGTTGAGCTTTTGGTGGGTAGTTCTTAATGAAATAGCTATTGAAATAATCAGAATACGGGATCTCATGAGAGGAAAGGAGTGAAAAGTTCTAATTGAATAAGAGAACTCTGTTCTATGACTCACAAAAGTCAAAGTAATAAGATTTATTATGATAGTTTTGAAAGAAATGGGTGATGATAATTTGTAAAAGGCTGAAATCTCATTGCTGGAAAAAGACTCTTATGGTGGCCAGGTGATTGCTTCTCAGATAACATAGACAGTGCATTGAAAAAGGAAGTAAAATTCAGCAGTATTGAAGTCTATGATTTTAACCTCTTAAAAGAAAAAAAGGAAAAAATCTTTGTTCTTCTAAGAAGTGCTATTTGAAATATTATTCTTTCTTTTTTCCTGGCTTGTAATACATGACTATCAGTATCCTAAGTGATAATAATAATGGTTAAATAATGTCTCACATTGGCAGGCTTCTTGATCATCCATTCATTTTATTTTAGAAACTTTTTATATGCTAGGCCTTGGGAATTCAGAAGTGAACGAGCCCCTGACATCAAATGGCTTACAGTCTACTGGCAGACAGTAGTCATTAAAAAAGAGAGAGACTAGTATAACACATAATACTCTTAGTATATACTGAGCAGAACATACTTCTCTGAATATGGGGATTTGCAGGTTGTAGGGCTTAATTCCTCTTGTGTGAGGAATAAGAATATTAGAGAAAACTTTGCCTTCACAAAATTGTGGTTTTTCCTTCTGTCTTTTGCATCTAATTCTAGCCCTTTTATGATCTGAGTTCTTTCTGAAAGCCACATTACTAGACAGATATTCTAAATACAATAACTGAATGTTATATTCTGTGAACAATGTTTAAATGTCTCGAGGGTTTGGAGATAATTTATGTAACTTCTTTCAAAATGCTTATGCCTACAAAGCTATTACTGGCCGATTCCTCATATCCAGTGGCTTTTACTAGGTGTGCTAATCATGAGTGAACAGAGAAGCCTTGCTGGAGGCCACTCACTTCTGGGGGCTTAGGACATCTGATGAGAGCACTGCTCAGAATCTAACCCAGTGATGCTGGTTGCAGCCAGGAGTGAGATTCTTACATATTGACTTTTAGCACAGATTCAGCTTCTCCCTGGACATTGAAAACCGGAAAGGAGAGGAAAAAGTGGAGGAGAAACAGACACTGCACACATATCATCAGTTTAAACTCTACAACATCTGTGTAGGTTTGATATCTCTATTGGCTGTGCTACAGAAAGGAAAGCATCATTTAAGCAGTAAAATAATTTGAAGTGACACAGATTAAACAAGTGACAAGGGAAGCTAGAACTGAAAGCAAGGGACTCTGACTGAAAGCCTCGATCCACAACCTGGGCACCATTTGGCTTACAAAGTGGCAACAGGTCTGCAATGAGTCTGTGAAATCTGATGATAAATAAACCATCCTTTGTCAGTCCCATTGCCAGCCTTCTGCATTTCTATGCACTTGTCAATAGAAAAACTCTGCTGATTAGACTCCGGTGGCATACATTTTTCATAGTAAAAGACAACCATTCATGAATATCTAAAAACCAGTGACATCTTGAATATCTGACAGCAAAGCACTTTGGCAGTCTAATGAAGAAGGTGTTGCTACACTCTTTTAGGTGATTTTGTCTTCCCTGGTGCTCAAACAGTAAAGAATCTGCCTGTAATGCAGAGATCGGGGCTCATTCCCTGGGTTGGGAAGATCCTCTGGAGAAGGAAATGGCAACCCATTCTAGTATTCTTGCCTGGAGAATCCCATGGACAGGGGAGCCTGTTGGGCTACAGTCCATGGGGTCACAAAAAGCTGGACATGACTGAGCAACACTTTCACTTCTCTTAACTTTAGGTGATTTAGATAAGGTTTAGACAGATTAAGGTACTTTGTTTAAGATTACAGAGCCACTAACTGACAGATCCCATAGACTCTTAAACTGTATTCTTTCCACTATATTACATACCCTCATTCACTACCAAAAAAACTCTACAAATCAACATTTAAGCTAATTATCATAAAGAGCAGAAATGCTAACTGCAAATAAATTCATATGCAGTTTTGAGTAATCCTTTCTTTCTCCTTTTTTATAATTTGTAACTTATACATGAAGGGAAAGTTTGCTTTCATTTTTATTGAAGTACTGTTGCTTTGCAATGTTGTGTTATTTTCTGCTATACATCAAAGTGAATCAGCCACACATATACATATATCCCCTCTCTTTTGGATTTCCTTCGCATTCAGGAAACCACAGGGCAGTGAGTAGTGGAGTTCCTTGTGCTATACAGTAAGTTCTCATTAGTCATCGATTTTACAATCGTAGTGTATATATGTGAATCCCAATCTCCCAGTTCATCCCATCCCACCTTTCCCCCTTTGGTATCCGTATGTTTATTCTCCACATCTGTGTCTCTATTTCCGCTCTGCAAATAGGTTCATCTGTACCATTTTTCGAGATTCCACATATATGTGTTAATATATGAGACTTTTGTTTTTCTCTTTCTGACTTTGTTTTAAGTGCCAGTCTGAGTAGGGAACACAATTGCAGAGTTCATAGAGCATCTTCAAAAGTTCAAAATCTGGGACTCAGGTAGTTGAAAGGAAACTTTTGATGCATGACCCAGTGTAATTACAGTCAAGGCCATCTGGTAGGAATGGTGGTTTCTTAGTTTGCTGATGAAGCAGTCTGTCAAGCAAAAGAATGTGAGCTTCTCTCGCACCTGGCTGTTCTCTGGAGTTGAGCCTGCTTGGAAGTCCCCTTCAGCTTGGAGGAGGGAAATAAATCTGCGGACCCTGCCAAATAACTTTTGCCTTTGGGTTCTCTTATTTATAGCACTAGAAAACCTGAAGCAGTTCAGTAACTTCATTTCTTTTCATATCATTTATATTTTAAGATGCTTCAGAAGGATTTCCTTGAGCCAATTTAATCCAGTGAGGTCCAAGAACCAAAGATGAGGGGACATCTGTTCTTTGGAGCACAGCACATGGGGAGGGTTGGGACTTGTGAGTCCCAAGTTCACCCTGCCATCCCATGAAAGCACACAGTGTAGCCAGTTAAGATAAAGTTGAGGTACATTTCAAAGTAATTTCTCCTCTGATTTATCAAAATAATGCCATAGAAATTTGCATTAGACTGTGTAAAACCAAGAAGTTGGGTAGTATACAAGCTGTTCATATATTAAAGTTTAAAGCTATCTCATTTGTGGTAAGGTGATGTTTTCTACCATCTGTTTCTTATTATAATGATGTGATTGTTTTAAATGAAGATCATGCACAGAAGTAAATGGAAAAAATGACTGCATACACTATTATTTTGTCCTTTTGGTTCATTGGGAAAATTTGTACTAAATTTGTCGGTCTCCATTTCTCTTTATAAAGGTAACATTAATATTATCTATTACTACATTAACAAGGGACATTTTGTGCAGGAGGAGAACTACACTATATAACTTTTCTTTCACTTATGCAAATTGCAACAAAAGCAATTAGGTGTTTTCTAATTTTCACTGTTATATTTATTTTAAAGAGTAATAATTTTATTCAGCAATGAATATGTATGAGTGAAGTTATTTTTCCCTCTCTGAAGAATAGAGGTGGCTGCATAACTGTTTTGGTCCTTTATTGGATTTATTTTTATTTTTTTTACTAAAGCATCTATTGTTAGATGACAATGTCAGTTGCTTGTTAACTAAAGAAAAGGCTGTGAAAATATTTTAAATGAATTTATACTTTTATATCCTAAGATGAAGAGGTGAACAACTATTATTGTGCTGAGGAGAAGGCTGTGTCCTATCAGCTCCTCCTTCCTTCTCTTGCCAGCTCAAGCATGTTGGATGTGGTAGCCTTGCTGAAAATTTGGCTTCTGTGACCAGCGCCAAATCAAATCTTGGAGACAGAGTTTTGGGTGAAGTAGAAAAGAATACTGTAGCTTTATTGCTTTGTCAGACAAAGGGGGACACAGCAGGCTCCTTCCTCTCAAAAACTATATTTCCCAGCCTGGGAGGATGTGATGATGAATTTTATAGCAATGTTCGAAGGATAGGGTTGCTGAAAAATTTAGGATGTGTGCAGGGCCTGCACTCCTTTAGTCTGGTCTCAGATAATTTTTTGATGACCTTCTCTGGCTCTTTGATTCTGGTATTCCCTTGAATGAAGAATGCTACCTTCTTCCTTTTGTTGGGTTTTAGTTCTTTAAAGAGCTCAAAGAAATTGTTTGTTAGGAAGCATCACTACAAACAAAGCTAGTGGAGGTGATGGAATTCCAGTTGAGCTATTTCAAATCCTGAAAGATGATGCTGTCAAAGTGCTGCACTCAATATGCCAGCAAATTTGGAAAATGCAGCAGTGGCCACAGGACTGGAAAAGGTCAGTTTTCATTCCAATCCCAAAGAAAGGCAATGCCAAAGAATGCTCAAACTACCGCACAATTGCACTTATCTCACATGCTAGTAAAGTAATATTTAAAATTCTCCAAGCCAGGCTTCAGCAATACATGAACTGTGAACTTCCAGATGTTCAAGCTTGTTATAGAAAAGGCAGAGGAACCAGAGATCAAATTGCCAACATCCGCTGGATCATGGAAAAAGTAAGAGAGTTCCAGAAAAACATCTATTTATGCTTTATTGACTATGCCAAAGCCTTTGACTGTGTGGATCACAATAAACTGTGGAAAATTCTGAAAGAGATGGGAATACCAGACCACCTGACCTGCCTTCAGAGATCAAATTGCCAATATCCGCTGGGTCATGGAAAAAGCAAGAGAGTTCCAGAAAAACATCTACTTCTGCTTTATCTTCTATGCCAAAGCCTTTGACTGTGTGGATCACAATAAACTGTGGAAAATTCTGAAAGAGATGGGAATACCAGACCACCTGACCTGCCTCTTGAGAAATCTGTATGCAGGTCAGGAAGCAACAGTTAGAACTGGACATGGAACAACAGACTGGTTCCAAATAGAAAAAGGAGTACATCAAGGCTCTATATTGTCACCCTGCTTACTTAATATATATGCAGAGTACATCATGAGAAAAGCTGGACTTGAAGAAACACAAGCTGGAATCAAGATTGCTGAGAGAAATATCTCATATAAACAGATAATACCACCCTTATGGCAGAAAGTGAAGAAGAACTAAAGAGCCTCTTGATGAAGTGAAAGAGGAGAGTGAAAAAGTTGGCTTGAAACTCAACATTCAGAAAACTAAGATCATGGCATCCGGTCCCATCACTTCGTGGCAAATAGATGGGGAAACAGTGGCTGACTTTATTTTTCTGGGCTCCAAAATCACTGTAGATGGTGATTGCAGCCATGAAATTAAAAGACGCTTACTCCTTGGAAGGAAAGTTATGACCAAGATAACATATTGAAAAGCAGAGACATTACTTTGCCAACAGAGGTCCGTCTAGTCAAGGCTTTGGTTATTCCAGTAGTCATGTATGGATGTGAGAGTTGGACTATAAAGAAAGCTGAGTGCTGAAGAATTGATGCTTTTGAACTGTGATGTTGGAGAAGACTCTTGAGAGTCCCTTGGACTGCAAGGATATCCAACCAGTCCATTCTGAACGAGATCAGTCCTGGGTGTTCATTGGAAGGACTGATGTTGAAGGTGAAACTGCAATACTTTGGCCACCTGAGCTGATTCATTTTAAAAGACCCTGATACTGGGAAAGATTGGGGGCAGGAGAAGAAGGGGATGCCAAAGGATAAGATGGTTGGATGGCATGACTGCCTCGATGAACATGGGTTTGGGTGGACTCTGGGAGTTGGTGATGGACAGGGAGGCCTGCTGTGCTGTGGTTCATGGGGTCACAAAGAGTCAGACACAACTGAGTGACTGAACTGAACTGATCCCTTGAGGTGGAACCTGAATATTCATTGGAAGGACTGATGCTAAAACTGAAACTCCAATACTTTGGCCACCTGATTCAAAGAACTGAGTCACTGGAGAAGACCCTGATGCTGGGAAAGACTAAAGGTGAGAGGAGAAGGGGACAATGGAGGATGAGATGGTTGGATGGCATCACAGACTCAATGGACATGAGTTCGAGTTAACTCCGGAAGTTAGTGATGGGCGGTGAGGCCTGGCATGCTGCAGTCCATGTGGTCGCAGAGTCAGACATGACTGAGCAACTGAACTGAGCTGAACTGAAGTGGAACCAGTACCCTGCCCCAGGCTGCACTATTGTATCTTGGCTGCTCATCCCTTTTCTCTGCATCCTGTCTTTCCTCTGATTAGTGACTGTATGAATCTGGCCTTTGGAACTCTGGAAGGTAGTGGAGGCTGGAATCGGTTCCCTACAAACCAGGAATGGGGACACACAAAGGTTTGCCTGCCCCAGAGCCCCAAGTTTCCTGATTTGTTTCACTGGCACTAAACAAAAGGGGGCTGCAATGCGTTGACGTGAGCGTTTCCCATGTACCAGTTGGAGAGCTAATTCAGAATTTCACATACATGTATTTATTGTCTTTCTTCAGTGAGTGTGAGGACAGGCTCTGATATGACCCCCTAGTCACCCATGGCACTTATTTGTTGAATGACGGCCAAGTGAGAGGACAGAGGGAAGTCAGCTAGAGCATGGGGGAGACTGTTCTCCATCAGGTCCAATCAGCGGCAGCGTGGGTTACTCAAGGTCAGTAAAGTTGTTTAATGGGATGGAAGAAAAGACGTGCTGACTTTATTTTTCAAAAGCTTGTTTGGAACATAAAGGGCATTGTCCGTAGCTATCTTGTAACATAACAACAATATTTGGCCTGTGGATTGTCTGAAATAAACTCCTAGACAAAGAGCAGTTGAAACTCAACCTATCACAGATAAAACATGGAGTGAGTTTTTTGTTTGTTTGTTTTTAACAGAAGCGTAATTCTGTCCCCCAGGCATCATGGTGACTCCCTGTGGCCTGAGATGAGGACTCTGATAGGCAGAGGGCATGAGATAGATCCCTCAGAGGATCAAAGTGTGCGAATCTGCAGAAACACCTGGGAACATTGCTTGTCCCAGACAACGTTTGCCTCCTAGTGTTCCAGGGATAGACTTATAGCATTCCTCGCTTTCTGCTGGTGTTTTAGTTGCTCATTCATGTCTGACTCTTTGAAACCCCACTAAATGCAGCCTGCCAGGCTTCTCTGTCCATGGGATTCTCCAGGCAAGAATACTGGAGTTACCATTCCCTTCTCTCGATGATCTTCCTGACCCAGGATTGAACCCTGGTCTCCTGCATTGCAGGCAGATTCTTTACCATGTGAGCTATAGGAAAGTAGCATTCCTTCCTTTCTGCTGGCAGGCATAGAATAGAAAGTCATAGCACAGAAGACCAGAGAACTGGCTTTGAGCCAGATTGCCTGAGGTTTTATCCTGTTGTTTAATATGTATGTAAACTGGGTCAAATTTCTTAATCTCTCTGTCTCAGTTTCGGCATCTATGAAAAAGGAAAACTAATCTCACCTATTTCATCAAGTTATTTTAATGATCAAGTTCAGTTCAGTTCAGTTCAGTTGCTCAGTCGTGTCCGACTCTTTGCGACCCCATGAGTCGCAGCAAGTTAGTAGCTATAAATGTTTTGTTGTTGTTTAGCCACGAAGTTGTGTGCAGCTCTTTGTTGACCCCATGGACTGAGGCATGTCAGGTTTCCCTGTCCTTCACAATCTCCCAGAATTTGCTCAAATTCATGTCCATTGACTCAGTGATGCCATCCAATCATCTCCTCTGTTGCCCCCTTTTCTTCCTCCCCTCAAATTTTCCCAGCATCAGGGTCTTTTCAAATGAGTCAGTTCTTCTCATCAGATGGCCAAAGTATTGGGGCTTCAACTTCAGCATCAGTCCTTTCAATGAATTTTCAGGGTTCATTTCCTTTAGCATTGACAGGTTTGATCTCCTTACTGTCTAACAAAGCACATACTCAATAAATAGTGAGTTGAATGAATTGTCATGATTTTATATTGGCAGTTGGAGAAATAGCAGGACCTTGATCAAAATAGAGAAGTTGTAAGAGGGAATTACTCTGGGGGTCAGATGATGAAACATATTTTCAGGTAATTAATTTGGAGGAGTCGTTAAAGCATTACCTCCCAATAAGTGCCATCCGTTGCCTTATGTGTGTGACACCTGTTTACCAGAAACAATACGTGAGCCTGCCGTTGTCACCAGGATGTGGGATAGAATATTCTTGCCAACTCTCAGGACTCAGAAAGGATAGGACTTCAGAACTTCCTCAGTGTCGGGAGCAGGATTTGATAACAATGAGAACAGAGAAAACAGGAGTTCGAGGGTTTCAATTCACAGAAGCTAGCTTCATGGAAATGAAACTGACCTCTTTCTGAAGTTTATCTGGCCCTTTCTGTTGCTCACATTTTTTTTGTTTTGTTTTGTTTCAAAATTATCTCGAGTTATTTAAAATTCTTTTTATAGTATCCTTTTCAAAGGAGTTGGTTATCACTCACTTTCTCATTTCTTCCTAAATTGTTTCATTCCATTCTTTTAATTAAGGTTGGCTGACAATTCAGATCAGACAAATAGAATTTCTTGAAAGCCAATAATAATTCATGGCTATTTAATTGAAATAGTGGGGAAGAGTTGATAAGCCGAAGCCTTTTCATACAGTGATAAGGCTGAAAACCGTATATGAGAAATGAGAAATCAAAATAATTTTAAGCCATGAGTATGTTAATAGAAAAATGACTAGTGAGTGATATATGTAGGAAGTAATTACATAAATATCAGCAAGTAGCATGTATTATACATTGAATAGCATGACTAAATTGAAATAGTCATTTATATAATCAACCATGGGATAACAAACTCAGGATGGAAAGATTTACTGAGAACAAATATTTACTTTGAAGTGAAAGGCACTGCCTCATCATTTTTTGAGTGAAATTATACATTTTATATGGATATTAACATCATGTGAAATAACAGATTGAATATTTAATGTCATAGTGTCAGAGCACCATAAACCTTATATAGAGAGTTAGGTCATTTTGGACATTTCAGGGATATAATGCTGAAAACTAAGCTGTGGCCAATGATAAACAAGATCCAACAGCTTGATAGATCACTGTCATTGCTCCAATAGGACAGAGACAGCAGATACAGAAACAGAGGCCCCAAGGGGACAGAGCAAGTTAAAGATGAACGGTATCAAATGTTACCATTAATGGAAAACAACTTGGGGGAAATGCTTGAAGGACTCTGGCTGCTTTATTGCAGCTTCCTTGAAATCCATATCTTGCTTTCCCTTTCCGCTTGCAAAGCAATGAGCCAGCCTAGACTTCACCTCTCTGGAGCTCAGCACGGGGGCAAGCCACACACAGTCTATTTTCCAAGATGTTTTGCTTTCTGTCTGAAGGCTCTGACCCAAGAGAAGGCTTTGGAATCAGAAAAGTTCATTGTTTCGAGGCAGAAGGCAGAGTCACTCAGCTGACGGGTACCATGCTGGGCTTTGCAAAGCCCCGTTCATCATCCTCTAGGCTCTCCAGCAGGGTTTGCAAGTGTGAGAGAGAGACCCAGAGATGCAGAAGACCTCAGTCAAGAATGCCCAGTTGAAATCACCCTTTATTTTAGGGGAAGATTGTACCTCCTAGTGGATTTCTTAAGCTTTGTATTTTTTATTTTATTATGCTTTATTTCCTACAAATGTAACACAATTCCTTCTCCCACAGCCAAGCAACTTTAATTTTCAGGTTCGCCATGCAGAAACTTTCTTGTTTGGAAACTAACAGACCTTTCAGAGAAAGGTGTATATAATTCATAAAATGAATTCCAAGGTGATAATGTCTGTACAAGTCCCCTCTGTGAAATAAATGTTATTCTCAATGTATAATTTTAGGTATAAAGTGATATCTTCAATATAATCAACTCCAAATATTTTGCTAGAAGTAGAATAAATATCACAGTTTTTAAAATGCCATGAACCGAATGATTCTTGACCAAATGGAGTATCTTTTATTTTTAAGCCCTGGTGGCTGTAACACAAATCTGAAATATTCTGTATTCCTGTTGCTAAATAAAGATTTGAGCTCTTACTTCATTAAAGAGTGTTCTAGGCATGTGAGGCATATAGAAATATGATGATACACCTGTCATCATTTCTGCCTGTGAAAGGCTTTCCATTTAGGGAGAAGAACTAAGACTTGATGTAAAAGAAAACACTTCATGGTACTCTGTGAGGTTAATTGCTAGGTAAGCTCTAGAATTTAAAACAAGAAGCACCTTAGAGGTCAAATAATTCAACCTCCTTGTTTTATGAAATATAAAAGTTCTCTTGTAAAGAAATTGTCTCCACATAAATAGGGAAACCTGTTCAAGGTGTCCTAACTCAAAGTTGAGGGCTCCTTGCTCCAGCCACACTTGATCTGCTGGGACAGGAGGGGAGGATAAGAGTGGGTCCTTGATCCACAGCGGCTGAGGTGTCAGGTTAACTGTGTCCTCTGGTTGACCACAGACAAAGGACATGCACTTACTTCACTTGTAGAGTAGCTGACCGTACAACAGGTCAGGATTGGCCAGAAAAATAATAGGAATGTTTCCAGCACCCACTTACAGTGAGTCCAGGAAAGAGAAAGGAAGGAGAAAGCAAGTTAGTAAGTACTATCTATCCATCATGTCCCACCAGACTCATCAGTGATTCATATGCAGGAGTTAGTATTTGCTGAATGAGAGAATCAATGATCTCATCTGTTGCTCAACAATCCTGCAAAGTGTGGTTATTCCTAGCCTCAATAAGGACCCTGAAGCTGTTCACTTGGTGGCAAATGTTTGCTCATAGCCTCCTGAGCACCAGACTTTGTGTTCAACACAGTGGTACCAAGAGACCCACCACCTCAGTTCCCTACTTGATTAGATAGTAGGCATATTGGAGATGCAACTTCAAGATGGGTGTGCATGCTTTGCTTCTGAACTTTACTCCTACCAACTCAGAGAAGTCATATAACATTTTAAGATCACAAAGCGTAGAAGTGGAAGTTTGCTTTCCAAATCACAGCTTTCACAAAATACTTTAGAATTACTGCTCTTTCCATTATGAGTTATAGCCTGCCCTGGGAAAGAGTGGCAGATAAATCAGTTCAGGTTAGAAAATGCAGTTGAGAAGAACAGAAGTTGGTGGGGATCGGAGCAGAGAGGGCAGAGGATGAGGTAGCCTGTGTCTGTACTATGTCCAGGACAGGAATGCACGGATGCTTTTTAAGTGAACTTAAACCTGAGCACCTTGAGAAGTCTGCACACAAAGAGAGAAGCCTGGAAAATGAGAAGCAGCTGGAAGATGAATGGACACTATTTCTAGTGACCACAAACAAGAGAAGTGAATCGAGCATAGGCAAGAGAAATTTTTCTTTTACTGCAAAACTTATAAATGCACATTCTTCTCTCCATATCCCATATATACCCCACATACATGCCAGAACCCAGCAATTCACAATTCTTCCCATTTCTGCCTCCAGTTCCTGGTAATCCATGCAAACCTGTTTAGAAATCTCTTTGAGATCCATGGGATAGAAAAGAGGTATGAGGATATATTGACTTTCAAAAATCATGGGCCTTATTCTTTGCTTGGTATAGGCTAGGGTTTATACTGGGGTGCTGCAGAAGTTCCTTTCCAGTGAGTCTGAGAATCAAGCAGTTGTGTGGACTGTGGGAAAGAAGCAGATATTAGGGAATACTTCCCTCCTCTGGCTTAAATTTGTGAGTGTACAGGCTGTCTACTGATGTTAACCATGCTTAAGTGAAGCACTCTTCAAAAAACAGGCTGGTGAACTTGTGTTGAATGTGTCAGTGTGTTAAGTCAGTCACCACGTTGGTAAGAACCACTGAGAAAGGAGAATTGTACCGAGGGCAGTTGGGTAACTCTCTCACAGTGAAAGACTGGCCTAAAATGTTGGAATATACACATTCTTGTAGAGAAATAAGTAAAATGGCAAAGAGCAAAGGGCCCATGGCTACTTTTCCCAGCCTCTTCGAGCAGAACAAAATACTGTTCCCCACTAAAAGAATGACAAGTCAAGATTTCCAATGGATCAGTGATTTCAAGGGAGGCAATTTACTCCAAACACTTCCTGTGCCCTGAGAAAATGTGACTAAAATATGAAACTGTAATAAAAGCACAGAACCTTTGAGTAGTTTAGGCAGAAAGGCAAAGTTAGAGATCATCAGGTTCAGTGGTTATTAACCTTTGGAAGACAGAAGAGAATCTGATAAAATTTGGGACTCACTCCCTGTGAGGGAAAAACACAAATGCACATTAATGCAGTTTGTATGCGATCCCAGGAGTGTCTTTTTAGCCCTTGTTATTAGAGTCAGAATTCCTGAGCGGTGGAACACTCAATTAAAGGAGAACCCCCAGTGATTCAGATGGTAAAGAATCTGCCCACTGTGCAGGAGACCCGGGTTGGATCCTTGGGTTGGGAAGATCTCCTGGAGAAGGGAAAGGCTATCCACGCCAATATTTTTTCCTGGAGAATTTCATAGACAGAGGAGCCATGGGGTTGCAAAACATCAGCCATGACTGAGTGACTAACACTTTTCACTTTCACACTTTCACGAGTACCTTTCCCAGGGTCACCAGGTAACTGGTGTTGAAACAGGACAGAGTAGCCCAATATTTAGCCTACATCTAATTAGAGCTACCACCCAAATTACAGGAAGTTATTATCTGAGGGACTTAAAATTGCCTCATACATTAACCATCAGGTTTTTCCTTGTTGGTGCCATTCAAAATTATGCCCTTCTGGCACTACTAATAACTTTCTGGATAAGTTCAAATTAAAAGAGAATTTTAATTAGTTGTACTGTTGCTATTTCCTAAATTAGATATTCTGATCTGCTGTTTTCCCTTGCATTAAAAAATATTGGTTTTGGCTATTTTGAAATGCCAAGGTATTATATCTCTTTAGAACCACTCATGATCACTCCAGGGCTAGTTCTCATAGTAGCAGGTATTCATATGGCTCTGTTACTGCTTGAAAGTAAAATGAGATTCTCGAATAAATAGGCTTTAAAATATCTGAGCCAGTATCGCTTCTATTGAAATTCATAGGATGGTAATCTGAAGTTGGTGTTGTCAGGCTTTCTGATGAGGGAGGCAAGCTTATCTTAATACGCAGATTTCAAGAATGACTTTCCTAGGACCAGCAGACAACTGGAGGTTATAAAGTTAGGAATCATTTACATAATAGAGATTATCAATATAATAATATGTGGCCATAATCTCTTATTTTAACAGCATCAATGAGGAGGGGAAAAAGTGACAAATTCTGAGTTACAAGCATGTGATATTCTTCCGAATTCTCTCCTCTCTTGTCCTCTTGTCAGACAGCAGCTGGGTTCATTGCATGTCCCTGTTTTATCCCTGTCATGGAGGAGTCTGCTATGTTGGGGAAAAAGAAAAAAAAAAAAAAGAATATTGCTCCTTTAGCAATAGAATAGGTTGGATAGATGACAAATTTACAGATTCATTGAAATTGATGAAGACATTTGAGAAGATATACTTAATGGATTTACTAGAAATTAGATGTTCCTTCTATTTCCCAATAAACCAAAGAAGTTTATTTACTAAACACAAATGCCAGAGTAGTGCTTAAGACAGGATTATATCCTGAGACTTTAGACAGTATTTATGGGAGATTTGGGTAACAGTTTAATACACATCTTATGAATACCTCAGATATTCCAGGGCAAAGTCATCTCTCATAAGACATTTTAGTAACCTCAGTATTCAGTACGAAGTCTGGTACATAATAGGTGACATATATGTGTGTATATACACACATATATGTCACCTATTTTATATACATATATATATAAGTATATATATATATATAAATATATATATATATAGTTGGGTTGGTGTTTACCTAAGTCAAGCGATTTTTGATGGGGGCTGAGAAAGCTCTATCTGTTCTATACAGCTCCCGCTCAGAATCCATTTATTCTTATACACACATATATGTCACCTATTTTATATACATATATATATAAGTATATATATATATATATAAATATATATATATATAGTTGGGTTGGTGTTTACCTAAGTCAAGCGATTTTTGATGGGGGCTGAGAAAGCTCTATCTGTTCTATACAGCTCCCGCTCAGAATCCATTTATTCTTATACACACATATATGTCACCTATTTTATATACATATATATATAAGTATATATATATATATATAAATATATATATATATAGTTGGGTTGGTGTTTACCTAAGTCAAGCGATTTTTGATGGGGGCTGAGAAAGCTCTATCTGTTCTATACAGCTCCCGCTCAGAATCCATTTATTCTTATACACACATATATGTCACCTATTTTATATACATATATATATAAGTATATATATATATATAAATATATATTATATATAGTTGGGTTGGTGTTTACCTAAGTCAAGCGATTTTTGATGGGGGCTGAGAAAGCTCTATCTGTTCTATACAGCTCCCGCTCAGAATCCATTTATTCTTGTAAGCTTTGCTTCTTGAACTTGGAATAATTTGGTGTATATGGCTTATGTGTAAACTGAATTCATTCCAAGTGGAGTAAATGAAAAGCAGTTACACACCAAAGAACAGTGTTGTCTCATAACAGAGTAAAGATTAATTTCTGTGCATCATAATCAGTATAACAACAGCTTCCTAAAAGATATAAAATTTAGTTCAGTTTGGCTGATCATATTAGAATAAAACTTACATGAACAAAATTTACATACAAATAGAATAAAGGGAGGATTTGGACCTCGGGTAGTGCATTTATTACTGAGTATTTCCATGTAAATCCATTAATTACTACAATGAATTGTGTTGAAATGTGTAATCTCATCCTCTGTCTAGTCAACCTATAGAAGACTGAGTTTGGAACCATATCTCTGGACATATAGAAACTGAAATAAGTGGATTTTTAAATTTTTTGAATAATAAGATATAGTTCCATTCAATTTTACAATTTATAGCAGCTAAAGAGCAGAAGGACAATACATTTAGATACTGGCTACATGGGTATGATAATTAACGCCAAACTAGGGAACAACTTCAGCTAATGAAAAATATAAACAGAGATTTTAATTGGACAAAAGGGACTCCTAGCACAGTTAATAATGGATCTTGAAACATACAAAATAAATGTCCTCTAGCAACCACTTTCAATAAAACAGTGGACTAGAAAGTTTTGCTTCAACCTAATCCATATACGCCCACTGTATTTGCCATTAAATTAGTAACTTTACTTGTTAATTATATCACTAACCAAGCTCAGGGACCTACATGCATTTTTAATTATCACTTTAGCAATGGCATCCAGTGGATTTATGATTAATTTAGAAAGACAGAGCCTTTATTGTTTCTTTCAAATAGTGAAAATCATGGAAATGATGGGATTTTCTCTGATAAACATGAGAAAATTATCACATTTATTCTGATTCTTTTTGCACTGGATCTATTCCTTAATTCCAGATTGTAATTCAATCTGAATTATAAAGTTATTGAGTGTTAATTAAAAACAACCTTAAGAGACTTAAAAATTAGGAACCTATTCTACTTTTCTCATCTTCCATGCCCTCTTACAGCCGCCTGCTTTCACTGTATTTACATTTTCCTTATAACACTGTATTTTTTAATATTTATTTGGCTGTGCTTGGCTTACATGGGATCTTTGATCTTTGTTGTGATGTGCAAACTCTTAGATGCAGCATGTGGGATCTAGTTCCCTGACCAAGGATCAAACCCAGGCCTCCTGCATTGAAAGCATGAAGTCTTAGCCACTGGACCACAGGGAAAGTGAAAGTGAAGTCGCTCAGTCGTGTCCGACTCTTTGCGACCCCATGGACAGCAGCCTACCAGGCTCCTCTGTCCATGGGATTTTCCAGGCAAGAATACCGGAGTGGGCTGCCATTTCCTTCTCCAGGGGATCTTCCCAACCTAGGGATCAAACCCAGGTCTCCTGCATTGCAGACAGACGACGCTTTACCGTCTGAGCGACCAGGGAAGCCCTGGACCACAGGGAAGTCCCTGTATTTTCATTTACAAATAATTTTGTCTATCAAATTTCTAAGCCCTTTACTACTGCTGCTGCTGCTGCTGCTAAGTCGCTTCAGTCGTGTCCGACTCTGTGCAACCCAATAGATGGCAGCCCATCAAGCTCCCCCGTCCCTGAGATTCTCCAGGCAAGAGCACTGGAGTGGGTTGCCATTTCCTTCTCCAATGCATGAAAGTGAAAAGTGAAAGTGAAGTTGCTCAGTCGTGTCCCACTCCTATTGACCCCATGGACTGCAGCCCACCAGGCTCCTCCATCCATGGGATTTTCCAGGCAAGAGTACTGGAGTGGGTTGCCATTGCCTTCTCTGCATTTTTCCTGAGTAGATGAAAAATTGTAATAAAATGTTTCTCATAAATTAAAAAATTAATATCTTGATGCAAGAGTACCAGAGTAAAAGCTGTAATTCAAGTAAGGTGTTAACAACACACTGGAAAAAGATAAAATATAGGCTTGTCTGGCAGATGTCATAAAAGAAGTAGAAAAGAGAAAAAATCACAGAACTAAAGGAGAAATTGGAAGCAACTAAAGAATAATGGACGTTGCTTAACACAGTAAGGAGTGTAGGAAAGGAAAAATAGGAAAGAATCATCAAAATTAAATGGAATTTAATATTTAAGAGAATAAAAAATATAGATTTGGGAGACAAATGAAATACCGTGTATATATAACTAGTCTGACAAAAAGAAATAAGGACAGTAATATAGAATATATGCTTAAATATATAATACAAAAAAATTCTCCAGAGGAAAAAAAGAAGCCTTAAATGTACAGTTTGGAAAGCATATTGTGCCCTAAGAAAGGGGCTAATGAGAAAACTCACTTCAATAAATATCTTAATATTTGACTTAAATTTTTAAAAAGATATTCTTTTTCAAATCTCAGCTAAAATCAGTCTTATATAATAATAAAAAAATGTATTGCTATCCTCAGACTTATTCACTACAACAGTCAATGCTAGAAAACAAGAGAATAGCTCCGAAGCATTCCTCAAGAAAATTCCTCATAGACAGAGAAACAATGATAAAAGAGTGAAACAAAAGTAAGACCTATGTTATTGAACATAACAGAAAGAGTTGGGTCTGTGTACTCTTCTGGCTTCCAGAATCTATTAGATGATGAACTACATCAACCAAGAAATGATGGAGAAACTCAGACAAAAGCTAATTGCTAACGTTAAATAAATTCATCTGTAAGATTCAAATAAATGTAGATACTACAATTGTGTAACAGAATGCACATCTCAACCCTTTTTGATCTAGAAATAGTATAGATTAAAAAATGGGATGGGGAAGAGAGAGAAAGTAAGAGTCAATATGTGCAAATCTTTTACAACTAGAATGAAGAATATATTAAAGTTAGTAAATCAAGTAGTAGAGGAAGGAAATATGAAAATAAAATGTAAATACCTGAGACTATGAAATGAAATAAAATTTGATCATTTAAATAATGGAAGGAGGATACAAGTAAATATACTAATATGTCTTAAGAAGTCAACTAAAAGATTTTTAACACCTTAACTTTTTAATATGCCCTACAAAGTCAAACAGCAGAGTCTTTAAAGTTTTAAAGGAGTGTGACAGGGTAAAACAGAATAGGAGGCAAGTGACTTCCTGTCTCTGCTATCACAATTTAACTTAAAAGTCCATCCAGAGAGATGGTGTGGGGCAGGAGGGGGGAAGTAGGGGTCGGGATTGGGAGTTCATGTACACTCAGGGCTGATTCATGTCAATGTATAGCAAAACGAATACAGTATTGTAAAGCAAAACAAACTAAAAAATAAAAATTAATTAAAAAAATAAAGTCAGATATATAGCATGCTGTTTTCCTAATATTTTTCTAAGGAAAATACTTTGTTTCCTAGCATCCTATTCTTTTTTTTTTTTTGGACTCAAACGCAATAGTAAATGCATGCCTGTGTTATTCAGTTTCTCTAGGAAAGATGTGAGATAAACAATTCTCACATGTCTAGTATCTACTCTTTAATGAAACAAACGCTCAGTAGCATACTTCAGTCATTGGAAAAGTTGTAAGGGCAGTATTTGGGTGGCAGGGGTTGAATTGGGGGGAAATCTAGTCAGGACCTCAGAGTGAAATAGCATCTTGTTAAATGGTAAAGAGACCCACGACACTAACTAAAAGATCTAAGAGTCTATGAGCAACTACAGATTTTGAACTGCAGATTCAAAGATAGTATCAAAATCTGTATTCATTTCCATTAGGGCTTCTATAACAAAGATCCACAGACTAGGGGGCTTACAGCAACAGAACTGCTTCAGGGTTCTGGAGGCCAGAAATCTCAAAACTATCAGGAAAGGGTCTGCTCCAGGCCTCCTGTCTGCTTTCTAGTAGCTGCAAGAGCTCCTTGACTTGTAGGTGGCTGTCTTCTTGTGTCTCTTCACATCATCTTTCCTGGAGTCCTGTCTGCCATTGTGTCCAAACGTTCTCCTTTTTTAAGGACAACACGTGGAGTTAGGGCACACCCTAAAGACCTCATTTAAACTTGATTAATTCTGTAAAGACCCAGTTTCCAAACCAAGTCATACACTGAGGTTCTAAGGTCTAGGGCTTAAATGTATCTTTTAGGGGGAATGCAATTTAATATGTAATAATCTACCCCCCACCCAAATTTGTGTTTTTTCCACATGCAAAATACATTTACCCTACTCCAACATCTTAAAAACTTCATCATTCCAACATCAACTCATATCTAAACTTTATCAATGTCATCAACTCAAAGTCCCAAGTCTCATCATCTGAATTATCCAGATCAGGTATGGGTGAGAATCAGGGTATAATGGGTCCCGAGGCAAATGACTAAGTTTACTGATAAAACTTATGAGGGACATTCTGGATTATGGATGAACTAAGCCTAAAAATCAAATGTACACATTAGCAAAATCTGAGCATAAAAACATATGTTTTAAGAGCTACAATGGTGAAACCATAGTAACAATTACAAGTCTAAACTCTAGAGATGTAACTTTAATATAGTCCTCCTTCTAGTTGTAAGATTAATAAATTTGTGGGTATTGATTCTTATTTTCTCTCCTCCCCATCTCATTTTTTAATCTATACCACTTCTAGATCAAAAAGGTTTGAGATGTGCATTCTGTTATGCAACTGTAATGAATATTCAAACAAAATTCATTTATTTGAATCTTATAGATAAATTTATTTGATGTTCAGTTCAGTTCAGTTGCTCAGCCGTGTCCGACTCTTTGCGACCCCATGAATCGCAGCACGCCAGGCCTCCCTGTCCATCACCAACTCCCGGAGTTCACTCAGACTCACGTCCATTGAGTCCGTGATGCCATCCAGCCATCTCATACTCGGTCGTCCCTTTCTCCTCCTGCCCCCAATCCCTCCCAGCATCAGGGTCTTTTCCAGTGAGTCAACTCTTCGCATGAGGTGGCCAAAGTACTGGAGCTTCAATAGGCTTTGTCATAGTTTCTTCATTCATTTCTTGGTTGAGGTAATTCATCATCTATTAGATACTGGAAACAAGGAGGGTAAACAGATCTTTTTTTTTTTTTAGTATGTTCAATAACATAGGTCTTAATTTTTTCTTTCTTTTATCATTGTTTCTCTGAGGAATTTTCTTGAGATGTTCTAGTTTTCTGAAGCCATTTTTTACTCACATTAACCTAGAAACAAGGTTTATCTGTACAATAATCAATGAGATCAATGGGAAAAATGTCATCTATTTTCAGTCCAGTTCAGCTCAGTCGCTCAGTCGTGTCTGACTCTTTGCGACCCCATGAATTGCAGCACGCCAGGCCTCCCTGTCCATCACCATCTTCCGGAGTTCACTGAGACTCATGTCCATCGAGTCGGTGATGCCATCCAGCCATCTCATCCTCTGTCGTCCCCTTCTCCTCCTACCCCCAATCCGTCCCAGCATCAGAGTCTTTTCCAATGAGTCAGCTCTTCACATGAGGTGGCTAGAGTTTCACCTTTAGCATCATTCCCTCCAAAGAAATCCCAGGGCTGATCTCCTTCAGAATGGACTGGTTGGATCCCCTTGCAGTCCAAGGGACTCTCGAGAGTCTTCTCCAACACCACAGTTCAAAAGCATCAATTCTTCGGTGCTCAGCTTTCTTCACAGTCCAACTCTCACGTCCATACATGACCACAGGAAAACCCATAGCCTTGACTAGATGGACCTTTGTTGGCAAAATAATGTCTCTGCTTTTCAATATGCTATCTAGGTCGTCAGGCTTACTCATAAAATTCCCTCTCCTTTTTAAAAATAGAATATCCATGCATATCATGGACCACACTGGAGTTTGGTGGTATATAATTTGATATTTTTCTAATATGTCTTAAGTGAACATTGTTCTTCCATAAACAGTGTTTCAGTCTTATTTAAGAAAGAATTAAGTACTATACACAAGATCTCATGCTTATATCCCAAATGCTTGCCTCAAAGCCCAGTGGTGTTCCATCAATTATGATTTATAAGACAGATGTATGCAGGGTATTTCAGGAAGACACACGAGTGTGGGGAGTGTCAGAAGTGTGGGGAGGAATTAAAAGGGAGAGGCTGAATATATCATAATAACAACAGAACTCTCATCACAGTCTCTGCAGCCATCAGCTCAGAATGGTCAAGACCTGATCAAAAACTTGGACTTTTCTATTTTTAATCACTATTCCTACTCAGGTCCAACCAGAGAAAGCCAGCTGGTTCCCCAGCCAATCACAGAAGATGTATCCTTTCTAGTTAGTCCATCTCCAGCTTCCCTAGGTCAACAGCTTTCAATGAGAGGGTAGCCAAAGCCTTCCCTCTTTGCATGAGACAGCTTTCTCACCCCTCTGCCTGCCTTTGAATCTCTGCCAAATGCAAGTGATGATGGCTGACTTCTGTGCTCTAGCAATCTCTGAATACATAGTCCCTGCTTGTTCTCATTTGAGTGGTCTTCACTTATCTTCACAGAACACTTCACCTTATGAGTGGGCAAAAATGGCTGAGATGAAAATCCAGACCTGGGATTTTGCTCTTGAGAGCAGCAGGACACCCCTCCCTACCCCACATGAAAGAGCAGTGTTCTCTAAACAGCACCATTATATTTATGTCCTCTACACAATTACAAAGCTAGAAGATCCTTATTTTTCTTTTTTCGTATTTTCAGGAAAGAACATACTGAAAAAGCAGAAAATATTTTTAAAATATAGAGGGTTTTCACATGTCATGTATTTGCTCTTTGGAAGATGAATGATTATGGTTGAGGTGTGACCAATCAAATCCTGTTAGAGCTCAAAATAATCCCAGTGATCCAGAGTGACTCCATAAATTCCAAATGCCCACTGCTGCCAAAAATGTAATCTTCCAGAAATACATTCTTAAGTGATCCCTAAAACTTTTTCGCAAGGTACACGAACTCTTTTTAAACTAATCAGAGTCATGCATCATGTTTCATGCACTGTAACTCTGAGCTCAGTTCACAAGCCAGCATGCCTGGCCCTAGAAATATACTGTGAATGGAAAATATCACACATTTCCTTAGCAGCTAAAACCAGGACAAATTTTCATTTTAATGTGTTTGAGTCTGTATAGGAATTTTCCCAGGCAAAGAAATTATTTGTGTTGAATCTTTTTGAAGAGTTACTCTTCAACAATTATTAATTGATTACTGTGAATCACTTCATCAGAATCATTATACATTAAAAACAGTGAACTTAAGGAAAATAGCTAGGGCTTTAGTATTGCAGGCAGAGTCTTTATTGTCTGAACCACCAGGGAAGCCCTTAACAACAAAACAATTAGGCAAATGATACATCAGAGGTTCTTTCAGCCTTGTAAACTTGATGTGTGTCTCTCTCACAGTTGGTAATACTTCAAGGCACATATTTCCATGTGTGTCTTCCTTTTTATAGTCGATGTTAATTTCTTGAATAATAAAGACTGTGCTTTTCGAATGCTTGAGTATCCTAGAACCTTGTTGCCAGACTAAACATAATAATTATGTAATAACTGTGATATGAGTGAATGAATGAATGGAATTATCATTGTGTTTACTCTGCTCCCTTGGTGCTGACTGTAATTTCTGACAGTAGCTATAAGGAGTGCCTGAGAGGACATAATAGCCTGGCCATAGGATTTGGTAAAAGCTGAGTTCAAAATTGAGTGAATATGAGCCTTGAAACTTTAAGTGAATAAATTGCAAAGAGGTTGACTTTTGTCTCAAGTTTCTCGTTCATATTGTAAGAGTCAAACTTGTAGTTAAGCAGGGCAGAGATGACACCAAATGTATGTCACCAACAGGCACTAAAATTTTTCATTCCAACTCAAGATAGGCAAGAAATGCTACACCTTGGGATAATTAAGGAATTGGCTTAAATTCTATGATAATTACATAGGAAAGATATGAAATAGTGATCATCTATATAGATTCTTTTGAAGAGCCCCAGAACAAAGACTGTACATACTCAGTTACTCAGTTATGTCTGACTCTTTGCAACTCCATGGACTATAGTCCGCCAGGCTCCTCTGTCCATGGGATTTCCAGGCGAGAATACTTGAGTGGGTTACTATTTCCTTCTCCATAAAGACTGTACATATGAAGGCTACTAGTTGATACTCACACCTTGCTGATGGATTCACCTGCTTTCGAGAACATGCTGAGTGATAAGTATGTGCACTCTGTGTCTCAACAGATATTTGTAAAGTAGCTGACTAAGGAGACTGTGGGGTGATCCATGTATCAAGTAGTAGTTTAACATGAATGGTAACTAGATATCATCAGCTTCTGTGATTAATTTAGATCTGTGAAACAGCAGAGCCATTCTCAATTTGGCTCTGCCATGACTTAGGACCACCATGCATTATTGAACCTCATTTTTCTCCTTCTTATAAAAAACAAGGGTAACACAAGTTGGTGTCTTAAACTTTTTCTTGCTCTATTAATTCTTTGAGAACCAAAATTATAACTACAAAATCTTGCTTTTTATATTTACTTTTCTTAATGCTGAGCCAATATAAGGGCATCACATTCAACTCTAGATTATCAGTTCAGTCATTCCGTCGTGTCCGACTCTTTGTGACCCCATGGACTGCAGCATGCCAGGCCTCCCTGTCCATCACCAACTCCTGGAGTTTACTCAAACTCATGTCCATTGAGTCAGTGATGCCATCCAGCCATCTCATCCTTTGTTGTTCCACTTCTTCTCCCACCTTTAATCTTTTCCAAAATCAGGGTCTTTTCAAATGAGTCAGCTCTTCACATCAGGTGGCCAAAAGTATTGGAGTTTTAGCTTCAAAATCAGTCCTTCCAATGAACATTCAGGACTGATCTCCTTTAGGATGGACTGGTTGGATCTCCTTGCAGTCCAAGAGACTCTCAAGAGTCTTCTCCAACACCACAGTTCAAAAGCGTCAATTCTTCAGTGCTCAGCTTTCTTTATAGTACAACTCTCACATTCGTTCATGACTACTGGAAAAACCATAGCCTTGACTAGACAGACCTTTTTTGGCAAAAGTAATGTCTCTGCGTTTCAATATGCTATCTAAGTTGGTCATAACTTTCTTCCAAGGAGTAAGCGTCTTTTAATTTCATGGCTTCAGTCACCATCTGCAGTGATTTTGGAGCCATACAAAATAAAATCTGACACTGTTTCCACTGTTTCCCCATCTATTTGCCATGAAGTGATGGGACTGGATGCCATGATCTTAGTTTTCTGAATGTTGAGCTTTAAACCAACTTTTTCACTCTTCTCTTTCACTGTCATCAAGAGGCTCTTTAATTCTTCACTTTATGCCATAAGGGTGGTGTCATATTGTCCCTTAATGGAAACCAGGACAGTAACACTGTATAGAAAAAGTTTGTGATAAATTATGGTTATTTACTGCACATATACCAATAACATGGGGATGGTTATTCTTTAATGAGTTGAATTTTCCAGTATCAGTTTGATTTGGCTGTTGGATTAAAAACCTGATTTCTTCACTGTTATTTCAGATCTGATTGTAAACTCTCTCTAAATAAT
This sequence comes from Aepyceros melampus, assembly GCA_006408695.1. Classification (NCBI taxonomy): domain Eukaryota; kingdom Metazoa; phylum Chordata; class Mammalia; order Artiodactyla; family Bovidae; genus Aepyceros; species Aepyceros melampus. Next base: position 6,694 of record SJXQ01005313.1, on the reverse strand, counting down.
AGAAGCATTTACACAGGAGTTATTACCCTCTCTAAATAATAGAAGTGTTCCAAACAGTTTATATTGGTGAAATCTCACTTCATCAAAGATTTCTTTTATACTCTAGATATTTGCCTAAGAATTCTGTAAATTCAGATTTGTATAAAGCATATGCTTCAAATACACAATGGTATCTATTATCTGGAAGAATCTACCATAATGAATAAGTAACACTGACCCAAAATTCTGACCACGGTATGAAAATGAGGAAAGCTTAGAGAAAGAATCAATGAGATGGAGCCCGGCTACTCCAGCTATACTGGACGCAGACAGAGACACTTGTTTCTCGCTCACCACAACCAGAGTATTGAATTGTGAGCTATGTGACTGGGGGTCAGGACAGGCTGGGAGAGCTGTAGAAAGGACTCTAAGAGGATTGAAAGGGACATGGGTCCTACTAGTGGCATCACAGAGTCCATGAAGAAGCCCAGCTTTAAGCTGCTAGGAGTGAGGCAACAGTGGGTCGGCCCACGTGGACCAGCCCACCTGGCTCCCAGGCACTCTCAGAGGTCCCTGGGCCTCAATACACACCCTTGCTCGGGCCAGCTCCCTGTGTCTGCTCCCAGCAGTGGCAGTGACAGCGGGCTTTGCCAGATGGCCACCTAGAGCTCACATAGAGGGTGAGCGTAATCTGTAGGCCAGGGAGAAGCCAAAACTTGAGCCTTCACACTAACTTTAGGAAAACAAAAGAGAAGCTCTCAACACTCTACCTGATGTGTTTTAGGATCCAGAAAAGTCATACTAGCTTAAGAATCCTTCCACATGAAGGAGTAAGGAGCACAGAGCAGATGTATCCATGGCAGGTCTATGATAGCCTCAAAATCCAGCAGGACTGACAGAAGTTATCTGTCTCCCACATACAGTGGGTCAAAACCTGAGGAGGTAACCATTGTTAGAAATGCAAAGAGCCAACACAAAGCTTGAAGGAATAGGGAAAAATAAGACAATGTATTTTGATGTGTTGAGCATCAGTTAAACAGTTTGTGCTGTTGGGAAGTAGCATAAAGTTTCCTGTTTGGTGTGTGTGTGTGTGTTCATGTGTGTGCTCAGTCGTGTCTGACTCTTTGTGACCTTGTGGACTGTAGCCCTCAAGGCTCCTCTGTCCATGGGAGTCTCCAGGCAACAGTACTGGAGAGGGCTGCCATTTCCTCCTCCATGGGATCTCTCCAGCTCAGGGATCGGATTTGTGCCTCCTGCATTGGCAGGCAGATTCCTTACCACCCCACCACCTGGGAAGCCCTTTCCTATTTAATATGTTCCTTCTATTCAAGATTTTGCTATTTATGTGAGACAGTGGTTCTCACACACTAACAAGCTAAAGGGCTATGATGGTGGGCTTCTGGCTCAGTTCTTTCAGAGACCAAAGCTGTGGTTTCTAACCCAAACACTCTGCTTTCTTCTATTAATTGTCCTGATAGGTGTGTGTGTGTGTGTGTGTGTGTGTGTGTATAAAATATATGTGTCTATGTTTTGAGATAATAAAATGCATGTAGAACGCATGTATCGTAATCCCCTACAGAGGAAAATGTTGCTATTTTAAATTCTATTGAAGTAAATAATATTGGTTTTTTCTCAACATTCTACATGTCAAATGTTAAACTTTTAAAAAATATATTTACCAAAATCACAATTATTTTAAAGTATTTAAAAGTGATTTAGAATCACTTGTAAGCTTTGATAACACAGATTGCTGGGTCCCATCTAAGAATTTCATATTCATTAGGTCTGGGGTGGAGTTTGAGGACCCACAAGTCTGACAACTTCACAGACTAGGCTGCAGCTGCTCATGCCTGGGACCACACTTTAAGAACCAGTGATCTAGGAAATGAGAAATCCAGATAGACGACAATTTTTTTTTTTTCATTTCTGAAGGATGTCGTAAAGAAATTCGGGGAAAATGCCAAAGCAAAAATGCTAGAAGTAGAACATGTCTTCAAGATAGACCATTGCTCTCCTGTATTAAACATCTACATCTATTAATATTAGGATTCTCTCTCTGTAGCCTGTTCACTACAACCAGTGGAAAGCTTGCCATTTTCCTTGTTTGCTTTTCAAGGGATGGGGTTGCTGCTGCTGCTGCTGCTAAGTCACTTCAGAGGGATGGGGTTAAGGCTATACATTATTGGTAGTCAACATTTTCAAATGAATAAATGAACAGTTTCTTATAATACTTTAAAATAACTATGATTTTGGTAAATATATTTTTTTAAGTTTAACATTTGATATGTGAGAAAAAAACAAATATTATTTACTTCTATTCATAATTTAAAATGGTAACATTATCCTTTGTGGGGGAATAGTATACATGTGTTCGAACTTGACTATCTCAAAACATATACACACATATTTTATACACACACACATACCTATCAGGACAATTAATAGAAGAAAGTATAGTGTTTGGTTTAGAAACCACAGCTTTGGTCTCTGAGAGAACTGAACCAAAAGTCCATTATCACAGCCCTTTAGCTATGAAATGTTAAGCAAGTTATTTCACCTCTCTCAGCTTCCATTTCTCCATCAGTAAAATGCAGATACCTTCCTCATAGAGGATCTTGTATGAAATAATGAGGCAATGTATATAAAGTACTTAGCCAGGGTCTGAAATTTAGAAAGTATCTGTAAAATAATTGGCATTGTTATTATTCATAAACAGTACCAACAGAAGGGATTCAGTAAATGTTTAGTAAGTGAATAGAAAATTCATCTTATCAGGACTTCAAAAAATATGATACTACATTCAAATAAAATAGATGAGAGTGATTTACCCCCAAATATGAACCTGTATCAATAAGCTAAAAAATAAAGAATGTTTCTTGATGACATAAAAACAGACACGATTTTTCATAACGTTCATTTTCTATATTTTAGTCTGTATTTATGTTTTGTGATCATAGGTATTTAGTCATGCTTAATAAAATGTTTTTTCCACGTGACAGGACTCAGTTGACTAATTACCTACAAGCCATTTGAAATATAAAAGGGGTATATTTTCTGCTTGAAGTATCTTTCAGCTCGTTTTCTATGTTTGCAAAATGTATCATCTTGTTATCTGTGAGCATGTACAGTTCAAGACTTGCCCTATTTATTCTCTGGCTGTGCAGAAGCCAAAGTGCTAATGTGGTAGAAAAAGTAGGTGAGACAATCACCCACAACTATGAACAACCCAAATCCTGACTCACGTTTTCACAGTTGCGCTTATTCCACTAAGTCATGCTTCCAAATAACAAAGAAAAGCCTCACTGAGTTTTTAAAAGAGAGAAACTCCATAGGTGCCTTCATTAACGGCAGTAGTCTGTAGCAACTGTGGGTTGATCTTAGATAATAACAAGATTATGTGGAAATTATCACTGGAGTTAATACGTTTCTTATAACAAGTTCCAAATGACTAGTAATTTCAGTTTCTGGCTTTCACCCCTTAGATTTTATTCTCCAACAAAATAAAAGAGTAGAACATTTTGGAGTAGCAAAAAGAGAAATAAAAAATTTTAATCTTTCCTTTTCCTTTCCTTTTAATTTTTTCATGTCTAACATTAGACAGCTAGGGCTGCTAGGTACTATATAGCTCCAGTTCTGCTAGAAGCACAAATGTCTTAACTACGGTCGTAAATTACTCGTGTGTCATTTGAATGACACTGAACTACATGCTGAGCATCAAAACATGCAGCTGTTCAGGGAGGGCTTTAGTTGCTGGGAATTGCAAGTGCGTGAATATGTATGTCATTTTTCAGGCATGAGAGGTTAAAATGTAGATAAAATCTTTCACCTAAAAGAGTTGTACTGAGTGAACTGTTTGGGGAAAATCACCCTTGGAATGGAAGAGCCAACCCTTCCAGTGGTGACCGCTGGTAGCTACCTATGCCAGGATGCTCCCCAGGTCCAGCTTGTCCCATAATATCTCCCTTCTGAATTTAGAATCTGAATATTCACTGTGAGAACAGTAAGTATATTGGATGACATAAATGGAGGATTTGTTCTCAGGACAATAGTTAAGTATATGGTGACCTTCTCCATGATAGTCTCATAATTTAAGTATTCCCAGCCTGTGCGTGAGCAATGGTCAGCCCACATCACAGAATGGGACTTTGCTTTATGCCTCTTTCTTCCCTAAAGATCTTTCTATATGGACCATTTTTTAAAAGTCTTTAGTAAGTTTGTTTCAATATTGCTTCTGTTTTATGTTTTGGATTTTTTGCCACGGAGCATGCAGGATTCTAGCTCCTAGCCCAGGGATCCTCCTGCACCCCCTACATTGGAAGGCAAAGTCTTAACCCCTCGACCACTAGGGAAGTGCCCCATTATATCTCTTAAAATTCATCTTCAATCCTCTCTGTTCTCTAAACCTGTTGAGATAATTTTGGTATCTGATGCATAAACTAGGGCACAGTCAAAGACTGAACTTTATAGAAACTCCCAGAGACCTCCCTCTAGGTTATATTTCTCCAAAGACAGAGACTAACTGGGGAAACATTGTCATTCATCCTAACTGCTATTCGTGTTGAAAACTCACCAGATACACTCAGTGAACTGCTTCCCTGAAGTTTGGGTTCAGTATATCTATTTCCTCTTTCTCTTTATTGTGACAACTGTGCCAGAAGAGGCAATGAGGTTGTCCCATGACTTGATATTTATGGGCCCATGTTGGCACTTAAAGAGCACTTCTTCTGCATTAAGCATTCTATGCGACCATTTACTCTGATATTTTCCCTGCAAACAATGCCAAGTTTGCTATTCTATAACTTGTAGTGCTCACCTTTAAAAAACATTTAGCTATACTGTCTGCAAGTTTTTTAATAAAGGGCTGAAATGTAATTTATCTCTATCAAGAGATTTGAATGCATTGTTCAAAGGACAAGGAAAAGAGAGGCAGAATGCCAAAGGAAGTGGAATTCGCTGAACATTAGAAAGACAATTCTGTCTAAGGTTCAGTTCAGTTCAGTTCAGTCTTTTGCGTCTAAGGTTTGCTCTGGGGATAAAGATGATCCTTCAGAGATAGCTGACAGATACATTGGTTTCCAGTTCTAATCATGTTTCCTATAGTCCTCCTTTCCCTGCTTGAATTCCTCCTACATTTTGCTATTGGTTTAAGCTTCAAACACAAGTTTTTTACATTATTGTTCCATTCAAGTGTTTATAATACCTGCTAATAGTCTACTGTACTCAATGAAAGCACATCTACTTCTTTTAAAGCTCTCTGGACTAGAAGTCAATCTTTAATACTAAATATCAATACTATTTCCTATTATTCCCTCCAGAAACCCCATCTGATTCAGGATACTGACTCTTACTGTCTTCCCCCCGCTCAGCTCCAGGAACCCCCCATGATTACGTGTCTGGATTTGTTCCGGCTCTTTCCCTCAGAGAATTCTCTGTCATCTCTGGATTTAGTAATACTCTCCATTCTTCACATCCCCCTCCTAATGGCATCTTCCTTGAAGTTTCACAACTACTCTCCTCCTGATATTTTTATGTACAAAGCAATTATTGACAGCTTATTATTCAATTAATGCTTTTTAAATATACCACATATCTAATTATTTATATCAATAGTTCTTTAGTTATGAAGTGAAGTGAAAGTTGCTCAGTTGTGTCCAACTCTTTGTGACCCCATGGACTATGTAGTCCATGGAATTTTCAGGCCAGAATACTGGAGTGGGTAGCCTTTCCCTTCTCCAGGCGATCTTTCAAACCCAGGGATTGAACCCAGGTCTCCCACATTGCAGATGGATTCTTTACCAGCTAAGCATAAGGGAAGCCCAAGAATACTGGAGTGGGTAAGCCAATCCCTTCCTCAGTGGATCTTCCCTACCCAGGAATTGAACTGGGGCCTCCTGCATTACAAGAGGATTCTTTACTAACTGAGCTACCAGGGAAGCTGTTTCTTTAGTTATACTTTCCTTAGTTTCTCTAGTTATACTTTCTTCAATTATACTTTTTAGTTTCTTTAGTTATACTTTTACTTTCTTTAGTCATAGCATCCTTTAATTTGTGTCTGTATATATCTTGTTTCATGATGTACTTTATTTTTTTAACAATATTTAGTTGTTTATTTGGCTGCACTGGGCCTTCCACAGCATGTGGGATCTTAGTTCCCTGACGAGGGATCATACTCAGATCTCCTGCACTGCAAAGCAGATTCTTAACTGGACTACCAGGGAAGTCCCCATGATGCACTTTCTTATTAACTAAATGATAAACAATTTGTAGGTAACCAATGTGTTTTGTATTTCTCTCCTACTCAGTAATCCTTAGCTCAGCCCTGACTTTACCTTTATCATTAAGTTTATAGTAGGTATGCAATATATACTCAAATTTTAGGCCACTGGGTTTTTAACACGTTTCTAGGTATTCATGAATACTTTCATAAAATTACTTTTACAAAATTTCCCACTCTTTATATTTAACACTGATGAAACCCTTAAGTCCAGAGGTCACCAAAATCATGGATTTGTTCAAGGGGAAAGATGGCTAATGCAACTCTTTAGATAACCGAAAGGAGCTAACAGATAAGACACATTATGTGGGTGTTCATGTGTGAACATGAATGTGAAATTTTCATTCAACTTCTGGGCAAACGGATATTTGTGGATTTGAATCAGTTCAATCACTTAAAGTCCATCAGCATCAAGTTCAGTTCAGTTCAGTTCAGTCGCGC
>SJXQ01005312.1:566806-656240 GCA_006408695.1 Aepyceros melampus | reverse complement strand
GGTGATGGACAGGGAGGCCTGGCGTGCTGTGATTCATGGGGTGGCAAAGAGTCGGACACAACTGAGTGACTGAACTGAAGTGAACTGTATCCTTACTGTTAAGATAGAACTGAGACAGCAGTTAAAACTGGTTTATTGTCTTTGCTATTGTTACTTCTCTTGCCCAATAACAGTCACTTGTTCCTCAGTTCCCTTCATCATGTCCAACTCTTTGCGACCCCATAGACTATACAGTCCATAGAATTCTCCAGGCTAAAATACTGGAGTGGGCAGCCATTGTCTTCTCCAGGGGACTCTCCCAACCCAGGGATCGAACCCAGGTCTCCCACATTGCAGGTGGATTCTTTGCCAGCTGAGCTAATAGAGAAACCCAAGAATACTGGAGTGGGTAGCCTATCCCTTTTCCAGTGGATCTTCCTGACCCAGGTATAGAACTGGGGTCTCCTGCATCGCAGGCAAATTCTTTACCAACTGAGCTACCAGGGAAGCCCTCTCTTGCCTGGTAACAATCATTTATCCTTTCATTTTTCTGTTCCTTTAAGATAATTTCTTGAGAACTGTTCATGGTCTAGCCATGTGGCCAGACTTAGATCACTAAATGACTTAGGCCAAAAGTGGCTTCTCTTATGTCAAGAAAGCCAGATTCCCTTTCTCTGGGGACCCCCACTCTATCTGTTCACAGTGTATCTATGCACATCTGTGATCTGTGGGACTTTTCCAGATTGCACCCACTGCAAACTCTCTTTTAGAATGATACATATACTTATTTGCATCATCTAGATGCACAGTGTTTCCACCTTCTTCTTTAATCTGTACATTATACCTGCCAAATGATTACTATAAATATGGCCTCATGTGATATTATGATTTATAACAAGAAATATATATGTCTTTCTTCTTGTTCTTGGCAAGAAAATCTTAAAATCCTTGTAACTTCCTAAATGATAAAGGCAATAGAAGTATCCTTAATTATGATATGCAGTCATTTGTCCTCAGTTCTTACAGTATCCCCAAAGCCATATAGAGAAAAGAGTGTCTTTTGTTTTGTAACAAGCCTCTTTCAGCTTCACCTGGGTTTATACTATGAGATGAATTTTGGAAACCTAGAAAACCATAGGATGTGGGCTGATTGTCAGTGGAACCAAACTGTCTCATTAGAGGTTTGGAACTTTTAGATGGAAATTTCCTTGATCCCTGGAGGATGAAAAGTGTAGGAGGTTGAAATAATAATCAGTGGTGAGTGATTTAATCAATCATGCACCCCTAAAAATTTCTAAAATATGGGTTTTTGAGGGCTTATAGCTTGGGTAACACGTGGAAGTGCTAAGATGGGGGTGGGCCTGGAAAGGATGCTTCTCTTGTATATTCCCCATACATGGCCCCATGGATCTCTTTTATTTGGCTGTTAATCAACTGAAGATCCTATAAATAAATTTTTCCCCTGATTTCTGACAGCTGTTCTAGCAAATTATTGAGCTTAAAGAGGGAACTTTTCATTTGTACTTGATTAGAAAGAAAATTCCATGGACGGAGGAGCCCGGTGGGCTACAGTTCATGGGGCCGCAGAGTCAGATACAACTGAGCACACATGCACTTCAGTCAGAAGTACAAGTAACAAACTATACTTGAAACTTGCATCAGAGATGGGGAGGAGTGGTCTTGTGGAATAAACCCTTAACCTGTGAGATCTGATGTTGACTCCAGGTAGGTATCGTCAGAATTAAGTTTAGGACATATATCCTGTGTCCATAAAGAACTGCAAGAATTGCTTAGTGTGGAGAAATTACACATCCAGAGTAAAAAGTATGCTGTGAACATTAAACAGAAAAACAAGGGATTTCCTTTCATTTGGTGTCTAGAAGTGAGGTACTGAGTGTAGAGTGGTGGATAGAAGAAATGGAAAAATGGGGAGTTTTTTCCATTCATCTAGTTACTTTGTAGTTATCTCTAACCTAATATGCCAAATATCTAGTTCATTCTTGTCAGTTTTTTATTTGTTTGTTTTCCAATCCAATGACTACAAAAGCTAGAACCTTACTTTTTGCTTTGAATAGTGATTCTACCAATTACTGAGTGAAACTTAGGCAAGTCAACTAACATTCCTATGCATCAGTGTCCTTCTATGTAAAATGGATATTTCAATCACAGTTCATGCAGGAACCACATGGTAATTTGAAAAAGAGACCTAAACTATAATTTGTGAACTATAACAGGGATTACTTACAACAGGTAAAAAGGGTTCTCAAAAAATACTGTAGTGCTGAGGGGTGTGCTTGAGAAATACACCCCTCAGCACTACCTTATTTTTTGAGAACTCTCTTTACCTTTTATAAGTAATCTCCAAGGGTTTGATTCAGATTTCATTAACTATAATGTGATTCAGTTCTCATTGCTGCTGCTGCTAAGTTGCTTCAGTCGTGTCCAACTCTGTGCAACCCTATAGACGGCAGCCCACCAGGCTCCCCCGTCCCTGGGATTCTCCAAGCAAGAACACTGGAGTAGGTTGCCATTTCCTTCTCCAATGCATGAAAGTGAAAGTGAAGTCCATCAGTCGTGTCTGACTCTTAGCGACCCCATGGACTGCAGTTCTCATTAGTTATAACTAAATAGATTATAGAGAAGTTCTCTGGGTAATTCCAGGTCAGAAAGGATTCTGGTGGGTGGATAGTGACAGCCAGGTCCAACAAACAGGAATTAACTCTCTGGTGAGCTGTCAACTTGAGACCAGAAAATCGGCCCTGAGATGTATCTTGGAGTCTCATTGGGAATTGTTCCATGGGAGTACAGCTGAAACTCAGTGTGGGAGAGCACCACTGAACCTTCACACAAACCACTGGCAGGCATGCAGTCAAAGCAAGAAAAGAAGAAGAAAACAAAACACAATTTAAAAGAAACTACCAGGACTTTGAAGAGATGCCCCTTCTTCAGTGTCCCTCCAGTACTGTCTACCGTCAAAGCTTAAATAGGGAGCCAACTGCAAAGGAGAAATATTTAATGCACCTACTCAATTTTCACAGAACAGACAAGGAAGGTTGATATGGAAGTAAACAGCAATAAATTGATAGTTGTTAGTTTCCAAGGGGATTCATAACATATGATCACAATCTGGGTGTCTCGGAACACCGAAATTATTCTCTTATAGTTCTGGGGCTTGAAGTCTGAAATTGGTGTATTGGCAGAGCTGTTCTCCCTCTGGAATCTCTAGAAGAGAATCATTCCTTGCCTCTTTCAGCTTCTGGTGGCTGTCACATCCCTGTAACTGCATCACTGCAGTCTCCACCTCTGTCTTCTCATTGCTTTGTATTCTGCCAGCTCTCATGTGGACACACTTAGGGATAACCTGTGCAGTCCAGGATGGGTTCATCTCAAAATATTTAACTTATCTACATCTGAAAAGACCCCTTTACAAATACAGTCATGTTTCTTTGCAAGTTCCTGGGGTTAGGACATACCTATGTGTGAGCCACCAACTAGCCTTCTGTTGGAAATTATAGGAACAGTTTTTAACTTATAAAACTTCTTAATGATAATAAATTAATCATGTAAAATACTTAGAACAGTGTCTTGTTCATAACAAGTACTTACAAAGTGTTTGTTGTTGCTGTTATCATCATCATCACCTCCACCATAATCACAACGTGGTGGTTATTGTTCTATCCAACTATCTCTGATTCTTCCCCACTCACTGCTCTTCTCTTCATTTGATAGATAGGATAATTACATGATAATTAGAAATTGTATCCTGAGTCTATATTTATCAAATAAGTGGCCTTGAACTGAATTTCTAAAATGGAGATATTTTATTTCAGTGAACTTATATGCAAGTAGACTTAGTGAATGCAGATAAAGAGATTAAACCTTACAGAAGTTACATAATGCATTTTGTCACTTACTAGATGGTGACATCATTTAGTTTAGTCTTTGTGATACAGTATTTAATTACTATTACCACTACTAGTACTAATTACTACTTTTTTAAAAAATTGGAGTATAGTTGCTTTACGATGTTGTGTTGTTTTCTGCTCTACAGCAAAGTAAATAAGCTACATGTGTATAAGTAGCTGATTTACTCCTTTTTAGATTCCCTTCCATTTGGGTCACCAGAGAGTATTGAGTGGACTTCCCTGGGGACTCAGCAGTAAAGAATCTGCCTGCAATGCAGGAGACTTGGATTCGATCCCTGGGTCTGGAAGATCTCCTGGAGGAGGGCATGGCAACCCACCCTAGTACTCATGCCTAGAGAATCCCATGGACAGAGGAGGCTGACAGGCTGCAGTTCACAGGGTCACAAAGAGTCAGTCAAGACTGAAGCGACTAGACAGCAGCAGCAGAGCACTGAGTAGAGTTCCCTGTGCATATCTTTGGCTATCATCTCTAAATTCTACTTTTATTATTAATATTACTATTATTATACTATTATAGTATAATGTAATATGCTATTATATTATATACTATACTATATACTAATATCTAATAGTATAGTATACTATACTAATATAATATACTATTATAGTAATAATAGTATTATTACTATTAATATTACTTCATGAATGATGCAGATATCTACAGTTAAAAAACACATATTAGAGATTTCTCTGTCTCCCTCATTTCCCTTTTTCTCTCTTTTAATTAATTAACAATTCTTGGAAGTTTGTCAATTAAAAAGAAACACAATTTCCTGAACTGACTTTCTCTCTTAATTAACTCTATAATCACAATACTCTCTTAACCGATATCTCTAACTTTTATCTGTCATCCTCAATCTTTATTCCACATAGCAAATAAAAAATGTTGTTTGTGAAATACAGATCTATTGTCACTAAACTGCTTTAAATTTCTTTAATAATTTTTAAGGTTTTCCAGTATCTGGAACCAAACTGTTTTTTAGCCTTTTCTTCTGACTACATAAACTGGACTGCTCCCACAGAGTACTATTAATGATTTCTCCAAAAATATCATAAACCCTTCATATTTGTTCACAGAAGTTCCCCTTTCATAGTATTTGGAATCTAAATCCAGCTCAAATATCAGATCTTCTATAAAGTCTTACTCTAAATCTCAAAAGATAAAAGAACTTCTATCTTATGCTCGAACCAAGTATGATCTTTGATTCTCTACAAGAAGCACCTGATTAATGGACCATATAACTAGAACCCTAGATTCTCTCTCTTAGGCAGTGTTTGGATGCTCTTCTGCACTTTTCTGAAAGTAAGGACATGAAATAATGTTGTATTTTATCAAATGACAAAGAATAAACAAAAGTTTTTGTTTGTTTTAAACTAAGGGTCCATGTTTATTTATTACTTATAATATTTTGCTTCATTGTTTATTTACCTCAGATATCCCCCAATTTTTTTCTTGAATAATGCATATCAGGTTATTCTAATTTTCTCTATGCTTTCCAGGAATGAAATGAAATTCAATTACTTGAATTTGCTTTATAGTACATTTTGATAGTGATTTATGTAATGTACATATGTATGTATGTGTATCTGTTATGTATGTGTGTAGCGATTTATTTAAGTTGTAATGGATTTCACAGTAAAAAGGTGATTAACTTTATAGAGGTAATATAAGTATTGTTGGTGTTTCATTCAGTTGGTATTTTGTTCAGTTGCTAAGTCGTCTCCGACTCTTTGTGACCCATTGAACTGTAGCATGCCAGGCTTCACGATGTCTTTCACTATCTTCTGGAGTTGGCTCAAACTCACGTCCATTGAGTCTGTAATGCCATCCAGCCATTTCATTCTCTGTCACCGTCTTCTCCTCTGCACTCAATCTCTCCCAACATCAGTGGCATTTGCGAGGAGTCAACTCTTTACATCAGGTGGCCAAAGTATTGGAGTTTCAGCTTCAGTATCAGTTCTTCCAATGAATATTCGTACACTCGTGGCTGATTCATGTCGATGTGTAGCAAAACAAATACAGTATTGTAAAGCAAAACAAACTAAAAAATAAAAATTAAAGAAAAAAAAAAGAATTTCCTTAGAATTGACTGGTTTGATCTCCTTGCTGTCCAGAGGACTCTCAAAATTCTTTTACAGCACCACAATTAAAATCACCAATTCTTCATCACTCAGTCTTCTTTATGATCTAACTCTCACATCTGTATATGACTACTGCAAAGAACATGCAAAAAAAAAAGCATAAAGCAATATGATTTGTTCCATCTTTTATAACTATTCCACTCTATTCTTATGTGTGTCCTCTCTTTCTTTCTTCTCCACCCCTTCCCTTCCTTTCCTTGTATGTGCTTGCATAAAGATATTTCATAGTATATTTTTATCCAATATATAGAATAGAATATTTTATCTGAGCCAAGAGCTGGGCTTATGCATAGTAATTAGATTCATATCCTTTCTCCAACATACCCTTTAACCTTTAGAGTTTTGATGTCACTAATGAATTTGGCTATGTGTTTTATATGTTTGCTTAAAAGAATTTTCCTAAGAGGGGAAAGCTTAAGTAAAGGAGGTAGAATTTGGGCCTTCTTTATTTGAGGACTAATTTTTAATTAATATCATTATTGAGATAATTAGATATGTAGCTTTAATAGGGGCTGCCGTGAGGAGATACCCCTCGTCCAAGGTGAGGAGCAGCAGGTGTGCTTGGCTGGAACAGCTGTGAAGAGATACCCAACACTCAAGGTAAGAGAAACCCAAGTAAGACAGTAGGTGTTGCGAGAGGGCATCAGAGGGCAGACACACCGAAACCATAATCACAGAAAACTAGTCAATCTAACCACATGAACCACAGCCTTGTCTAACTCAGTGAAATTAAGCCATGCCTTGTGGAGCCACCCAAGACAGGTGGGTAATGGTAGAGAAGTCTGACATAATGTGGTCCACTGGAGAAGGGAATGGCAAACCACTTCAGTATTCTCGCTTTGAAAACCCCAGAAACAGTATGAAAAGGCAAAATGATAGCATACTGAAGGAGGAACTCCCCAGGTCGGTAGGTACCCAATATGCTGCTGGAGATCAGTGGAAAAATAACACCAGAAAGAGTGAAGGGATGGAGCCAAAGCAAAAACAACACCCAGTTGTGGATATGACTGGTGATAGAAGCAAGGTTCGATGCGGTAAAGAGCAATATTGCAAAGGAACCTGAAATGTTAGGTTCATGAGTCAAGGCAAAGGAGATGGAAAAGGTCAACAGGAGATGGCAAGAGTGAATGTCAACATTCTAGGAATCAGCGAACTAAAATGGACTGGAATGGGTGAATTTAACTCAGAGGACCATTATAACTACTACTGTGGGCAGGAATCCCTTAGAAGAAATGGAATAGCCATTATAGACAACAAATAAGTCCAAAATTCAGTACTTGGATGCAATCTCAAAAATGATCTCTGTTCATTTCCAAGGCAAGCCATTCAATATCACAGTCATCCAAGTCTATGCCCCAACCAGTAGCGCTGAAGAAGCTGAAGTTGAATGGTTCTATGAAGACCTACAAGACCTTTTAGAACTGACACCCAAAAAAGATGTCCTTTTCATTATAGGAGACTGGAATGCAAAAGTAAGAAGTCAAGAAACATTAGGGGTAACAGGCAAATTTGGCCTTGGAATATAGAACGAAGCTGGACAAAGGCTAATAGACTTTTGCCAAGAGAACACACTGGTCATAACAAACACCCTCTTCCAACAACACAAGAGAAGGTGCTACATATGGACATCATCAGATGGTCAACACCAAAATCAGATTGATTATATCTTTGCAGCCAAAGATGGAGAAGCTCTAAATAGTCAGCAAAATCAAGACCAGGAGCTGACTGTGACTCAGATCATGAGCTCCTTATTGACAAATTCAGACTTAAATTGAAGAAAGTAGGGATAACCACTAGACCATTCAGGTACGACCTAAGTCAAATCTCTTAGATTATATAGTGGAAGTAAGAAATAGATTTAAGGGACTAGATCTGATAGAGTGCCTTAAGGGACTAGATCTGATAGAGTGCCTGATGAACTATGGACTAATATTCGTGACATTTTATGGAAGATAGGGATCAAGTCCATCCCCATGGACTTGAAAAAAAGCAAAATGGCTGTCTGGGAAGGCCTTACAAATAGCTGTGAAAAGAAGAGAAGCAAAAAGCAAAGAAGAAAAGGAAAGATAAAAGCATCTGAATGCAGAGTTCCAAACAATAGCAAGGAGAGATAAGAAAGCCTTCCTCAGGATCAATGCAAAGAAATAGAGGAAAACAACAGAATGGGAAAGACTAGAGATCTCTTCAAGAAAATTAGAGATACCAAAGGAATATTTCATGCAAAGATGGCCTCGATAAAGGACAGAAATGGTCTGGACCTAACAGAAGCAGAAGATGTTAAGAAGAGATGGCAAGAATACAAGAAGAACTGTACAAAAAAGATCATCATTACCAAGATAATCACGATGGTGTGATCACTCACCTAGAGCCAGACATCCTGGAATGTGAAGTCAAGTGGGCCTTAGGAAGTATCACTACAAACAAAGCTAGTGGAGGTGATGGAATTCCAGTTGAGCTGTTTCAAATCCTGAAAGATGATACTATGAAAGTGCTGCACTCAATATGCCAGCAAATTTGGACAACTCAGCAATGGCCACAGGACTGGAAAAGGTCAGTTTTCATTCCAATCCCAAAGAAAGGCAATGCCAAAGAATGCTCAAAATACCACACAATTGCACTCATCTCACATGCTAGTAAAGTAATGTTCAAAATTCTCCAAGACAGGCTTCAGCAATACATGAACCATGAAATTCCAGATGCTCAAGCTGGATTTAGTAAAGGCAGAGGAACCAGAGATCAAATTGCCAACATCTGCCTGATCATCAAAAAAGCAAGAGAGTTCCAGAAAACATGTATTTCTGCTTCATTGACTATGCCAAAGCCTTTGACTGTGTGGATCACAATAAACTGTGGAAAATTCTGAAAGAAATGGGAATACCAGACCACCTGATTGCCTCTTGAAAAACTTATATGCAGGTCAGGAAGCAGCAGTTAGAACTGGACATGGAACAACAGACTGGTTCCAAATAGGAAAAGGAGTATGTCAAGGCTGTATATTGTCACCCTGCTTATTTAACTTATATGCAGAGTACATCATGAGAATCGCTGGGCTGGAAGAAGCACAAGCTGGAATCAAGTTTGCCGGGAGAAATATCAATAACATCAGATATGCAGATGATACCACCCTTTTGGCTGAAAGTGAAGAGGAACTAAAAGCCTCTTGATGAAAGAGAAAGAAGAGAGTGAAAAAGTTGGCTTAAAGCTCAACATTCAGGAAACTAAGATCTGGTCCCATCACTTCATGGGAAGTAGATGGAGAAACAGTGGAAACAGTGTCAGACTTTATTTTTGGGGGCTCCAAAATCACTGCAGATGGTGACTGCAGCCATGAAATTAAAAGAGGCTTGCTCCTTGAAAGGAAAGTTATGACCAACCTAGATAGCATTTTGAAAATCAAAGACATTACTTTGCTAACAAAGGTCCATCTAGTCAAGACTATGGTTTTTCCAGTGGTTATGTAGGGATGTGAGACTCGGAATGTGAAGAAGCTGAGCTCTGAAGAATTGATGCTTTTGAACTGTGGTATTGGAGAAGACTCTTGTGAGTCCCTTGGACTGCAAGGAGATCCAACCAGTCCATTCTACAGCAGATCAGTCCTGAGTGTTCTTTGGGCGGACTGATGCTAATGCTGAAACTCCAGTACTTTGGCCACCTTATATGAAGAGTTGACTCATTGGAAAAGACTCTGATGCTGGGAGGGATTGAGGGCATAAGGTGAAGGGGACAACAGAGGATAAGATGACTGGATGGCATCACCGACTTGATGGACCTGAGTTTGGGTGGACTCTGGGAGTTGATGATGGACAGGGAGGCCTGGCATGCTGCAATTCATGTGGTCGCAAAGATTCAGACATGACTGAACTGAACTGAATAATAATACAGAGAATGTGTGTGTACTTTACCCACGTTCCTTCAATGGAACATTTGCAAAAGCTACAATAGAATACGGTAGCCAGGATATTGGCATTGACACATACACCAATTTTGTTTCAAGTTTCCCATTTGTGCCTGTGTGTGTGTTTAGTTTCTTACACAGCTTCATCTGTAGGTTAGTTATCCACCATCACAGTTATACTAAATATCTTTGTCACCACAAAGATCCTTTGTATAGTCTTTTCATAAAACTACAGCTTCCTTCCCCACCACCTCTCCTTCTACCATGTCTAACCCTTGTAACTGCTGATCTTGTCTCTGTAAACTTCTTGATTTAATAATATTGATACTGACAAAAGCTATATTGTTTCTTCAGTCTGTTCACCAAGAAGGTAGAGTTTATAGGCTAGGTGCTACGGCGTATTTAACTGGAGCATTCATTCAAGTCCATGGTGGCTGATGCTAGAAAAATTTTGGACACAGCAATCCTCATGGCAACTTGTGCCACAGACAACTGACAGTAAGAATGAATCTGAAACCTGTAAATTGTGGAGTCCAAACACATGTAATATCATTGTTTAAACATATATACCCCTGAAGAAAGCACCATTTTAACCTGAATTACAGGGAATTAACTTGTCTACCATATATTATACTGTTGACATCCTAGTGGTTCCACCATATGCATGTGGGAAAGTGATGGCTATCAGGGCCAGTCATCTTAATTAAGTTGATCCATCAGCCTTCAGCAGAGCGACCCCCATGACAGAGGTTCCAAAAACATCAAGAATAAGTGAGTTTGTCAGAGCCTCAAATCTCTTGGGAAATCCAGCTGTTTAGCCAAGGCTGAGCACCAAAGAATTGATGCTTTTGAACTGTGGTGTTGGAGAAGACTCTTGAGAGTCCCTTGGACTGCAAGGAGATCCAACCAGTCCATTCTGAAGGAGATCAACCCTGGGATTTCTTTGGAAGGAATGATGCTAAAGCTGAAACTCCAGTACTTTAGCCACCTCATGCGAAGAGTTGACTCATTGGAAAAGACTCTGATGCTGGGAAGGATTGGGGGCAGGAGGAGAAGGGGACGACCGAGGATGAGATGGCTGGATGGCATCACGGACACGATGGACATGAGTCTGAGTGAACTCCGGGAGTTGGTGATGGACAGGGAGGCCTGGCGTGCTGCGATTCATGGGGTTGCAAAGAGTCGGACACGACTGAGCGACTGAACTGAACTGAACTGAACTGAACCACAATGGTGAGGGTAAGCACTGTATGTAAGCTCATACCTTTTAAGTTCCAGGTACTTTGCGGCCAAAAATGTCTCAAATAATTTAGCCTCTTCTTTTTTTTAATTGGAAATGATTATTTATTAAATATATGTAATTAGTTTGAAGGAAAATAAACTATGTTTTTTTCATTTTAAAGGTTTTTTTTAATTAATTTAATTGGAGGATAATCACTTTACAATATTGTGATGGCTTTTGCCATACATTGACATGAGTCAGCCACAGGTGCACGTGTGTCCCCCCATCCAGAAACCTCTCCTGTCTCCCTCCCCACCCCATCCCTCTGGGTTGTCCCAGAGCACCAGGTCTGAGTTCTCTGCTTCATGCATTGAACTTGCACTGGTCATCTGTTTTACATAAGGTAATATACATGTTTCAATGCTATTCTTTCAAATCATCCCATCCTCGCCATCTCCCAGAATTCAAACTTCTGTTCTTTACATCTGTGTCTCTTTTGCTGCCTGGCATATAGGATTGTCTTTACCACCTTTTCAAATTCCGTATATATGCAATGATACATGGTACAGGTGTTTCACTTTCTGACTTATTTCACTCTGCATAATAGGCTCTGGCTTCATGCATCTCATTAAAACTGACTCAAATGTGTTCCTCTTTATAGCTGAGTAATGTTCCATTCATGGCAAATAGATGGAAAAACAATGAAAACAGTGAGAGACTTTATTTTGGGGGGCCCTAAATTCCCTGCAAATGATGACTGCAGCCATGAAATTAAAAGATGCTTGCTCCTTGGAAGAAAGTCTATGACCCACATAGAGAGCATATTAAAAAGCAGAGACGTTGCTTTGCTGACCAAGGTCTGTCTAGTTAAAGCTATGGTTTTTCCAGTAGTCATGTATGGATGTGAGAGGTGGACTATAAAGAAAGTTGAGCGCTGAAAAATTGATGCTTTTGAACTGTGGTATTGGAGAAGACTCTTGAGAATCTCTTGGACTGCAAGGATATCCAATCAGTGAATCCTAAAGGAAATCATTCCTTAATATTCATTGGAAAGACTGATGCTAAAGCTGAAACTCCAATACCTTGGCCACCTGATGTGAAAACTGACTCCTTGGAAAAATCCCTGATGGTAGGAAGGATTGAATGTCATTTGATGAGATCATTGAGTGGCATCACCAACTCAATGGACATGAGTTTGAGCAAGCTCTGGGAGTTTGTGATGGACAGGGAAGCCTGGTGTGCTGTGGTCCATGGGGTCACAAAGAGTCGGACACTACTGAGTGACTGAATTGAATGTTCCATTGTGTTTATGTATCACAACTTCTTTATCCATTCATCTGTCAGTGAACATCTAGGTTGCTTCCATGTCCTAGCTATTGTAAACAGTGCTGCAATGAACATTGGGTGCACGAGTCTCTTTCAATTCTGGTTTCCTCGGTGTGTATGCCCAGCCTTGGGATTGCTGGGTTGTATGGCAGTCTAGTCCCAGTTTTTTTAAGGAATCTCCACATTGTTCTCCATAGTGACTGTACCAGTTTGCATTTGCACCAGCAGTGTAAGAGGGTTCTCTTTTCTCCACATCCTTGCCAGCATTTACTGTTTGTAGACTTTTGGATAGCAGCCATTCTGACGGCCGTGAGATGATACCTATCCTCTTCTTTTTAAAGGAGTATATTACAAGGAAGTGTCTTCATTCCTCTGTGTAATGGTGGCATGCACTGTGTACCCATGTGCCGTAGCAGTATTCATGTTCTCCCATCATTTCATAATTTTGGGGTACATTGACTGTAACAGCAGTAGTGAAAGTGGGAACAATAACAGTGGCAATGTATGTTGTGTCATGAGATTTTTCAGCACAGCTGTCATCAAGCTCAGAAGTTTTTCAGTTCCAAAGATATACCTGTGTTCCTCCTATGCTATCAAGCACTGAGAGAAACCAGGGCTGGTAGCTGCATTATCAGCAAGCACACTGAGATTTAGGGAAATGTCAAGGGAGGTAGTTCCAGGAAAACTTTCCTTGCTAATTTGGATGGGGGCTCAGAATCTTAATGTATGGGTGGCCTTATGTATGCCCTAGGGTGGTGATAATTCAGCATACTAGAAACACATTTCAAGGAAGAATTAGGCCAATAGAGGGCTTCATCAGCATCTGTTCATATTTAATACTGACTTTTATCTGCTTGTGTTGACTAATTTTGTTCTGATTAGTTAGCCTAGAACTTATTTCAAATTTAAAATGTTCTTGTACTCCATCACTGTTTTGATTCAATAAACCTGCCGTTCGTCAATGTTATGTTAAACAAATAATCTTAAGATTTAGTAAAGGATGAGTTTATTTGGGTGGGCTTCCCTGGTGGCTCAGATGGTAAAGAATTTGCCTTCAATGCATAGCACTAAAATAACAGGCCAGATGTGTGTTAGGATTGGTTTCTTTTAAAATTTTCTTTGTGAACAACTGTAAACTCATTATACTATACAACAGATGTTGTATAGTGTGATGACATGAAAAAAATATTTCTAAAGGAGTCAGCTAGATCAAGGGTTTCCCTTGTAGCTCAGTTGGTAAAGAATCTGCCTGCAATGCAGGAGACCTGGGTTCGAATCCTGGGTCAGGATGATCCCCTGGAAAAGGAAATGGCAACCCACTCCAATATTCTTGCCTGGAGAATCCCATGGACAGAGGCACCTGGTGGAGTCGCTATAGTCGGGTATGACTTAGCAACTAAACCACCAACCACCTACTAGATTAGAATTTAACCCTCTGAAAACCTTCAGTTCCCCATGTAATTTTTATTTAGCTTGATTTCAATGATGATAGACTTCTTTGAAGCTACAGGAACAGAAATCATAAAAGGAAAGAGGGTGGTTGGTGGAATAAGAGAGATGGTATTTAAGGGTACATGTTTGCAGCTAGTAGATAAATAAGTCCTGGAGATCTAATATACAGTACAATGATTATAAGCAATAACACTATATTAGAAACGTTAAACTTGATAGGAGGCTAGATTCTAAGTGTTCCCAGCACTAAAAGACATGGTAATCATATGGCATGATAGATGTGTTAGCTAACATTATTGTGGCAATCATATTGCAATATAAATATATCAAATCATTATGTTGTACACCTCATACTACACAATAGTGAGTGAAGTGGAAGTCACTCAGTCGTGTCTGATTTTTTGTGGCCCCATGGACTATAGCCCACCAGGCTCTTTGTCCACGGAATTCTCCAGGCAAGAGTACTGGAGTGGGTAGCTAATCCCTTCTCCAGGGGATCTTTCTGACCTAGAGATTGAACTCCAGTGTCCTGTGTTGCAGGCAAATTCTTTACAGAGTAAGCCACCAGGGAAACCCAACTTATACAATGTTTTATGTCAAATATAACTCAATTTTAAAAGGAGCACAAACTATGTATAAATAAAAACATGTCAAAAAGACAAAAGCTAGTAATAGTTAAATTTTTCTTTATTGTTATCCAGATATTTGAACCTAAACTATAGGATTTAAAATAAGCATATTGAACAGTTAAATCAGTTAAATGAATATCAAAATAATGCAAAAAGACAAGCATTACGTAAAATAATGGCCAGATGTATCCATCACTTTGAATTTCCTTTCATTGAACTATACTCTTATTCTCCTGTAAGGAAAGAAATCCTGAAGCACTATGAGGTGAACTAGGGTATAATGATTAGACTCTGAGACACTATATCCTACAGTTATAAAGATACATGTCTCTGAGATTTTCCTCTTTTGCTCCATGGGGTACCAGACTCATGGAATTGACTGACTTGGGATTTTGCTAGAGATACGTAAGTAAAGAGAAAGGGGGAATTGCAGCACCTGACCTCTGAGAACTGACACATCTCATAACTCTGAGAAATAAAGAGAAAGCCAATGAGACACTGGCAAATGATGGCAGGGAAGATGACTACCCAGCAGCAAAGCAGCAGGAAGGACATAGTTGTGTTTGAGGAGGGTTTCACTGAAAAAAGTCCCAACAGAAATGGGTGAACCACTGTTCTGGGCAGTCACTGAGATACTGAATGATGAGATGTGCAACTGCTTATGCATATGGGCAGATGTTGTGAGTCTTCTTAAAGCATGCTTTATGGCCAAGTCTCATTGATAATAGCAACTGCCTCATCCAGCTGTGGAAAAGGCTTAGATGGTATTGTTGATGGTACTATACATTTGCATAGAACAGGAAATGTTATAGAATAAAAGGGTGTATTGTTAGAAGAAGGTGAACCCCAGCTTGCTAATCCTTAAAACACCTGGATAAAGCACCACCTTTGTTTCTAAGCATTGCATCTTTTACATATATATATATATATATATATATAAAATCAGAGTACTAGAGGCAAATAACAAGTTTATTCTTTCTCTGAATGGACCACATGAGAAAATAAGGTAATTAGGCACCCCTAATTCATTCCTTGCCTTCTTTCTGATATTATATACCTGGGGAATATAGAGTTCTACTTGCTGGTATGGATAGAAAGCAGTGGTTTTCTAAAGAAAGCCAATATCACATTCCTTGCAGAGTGTTTTTTTTTTTTTAATAGTACCCTTAAGTGTAAGGATACTTCTCTGACTTGTCCAGAACAAAGTTAAATTTTAACCTAAGTAAGGAAAAGACTGTAGACCTCTTAATGCATTCTGAGGGAGGAAAATCGAATACTGTAAGTTTATATTCCTAGAGAACTTGTAGAGAATAGTTAAATATATTATTTCTTATCCTAAATGCAACTCTCACCCTTTTAAGCATTTTGGTTTTGTAATCTCTGATTGATGATCTTTGATGCCATTATCTTTGACTATCATTGTTTTGAAATGCCACAAACCATGCCCATATAGGATGGCAAACTTAATGTGTGTGTTCTGACTGCTCCACTGACCCTGTCTCTTGTTCTCTTGCTCCTTGGTCTTCCTTTTTTCCTGAGACATGACAGCATTAAAATTAGGCTAATTAATAATTCTACACTGGCCTCAGTTGAGTTCAGTTGCTCAGTCATGTCTGACTGTGACCTTATGGACTGCAGCATGCCAGGCTTTCTTGTCCTTCACCAACCAACTCCTGGAGCTTGCTCAAACTCATGTCCNCTCCACCATGACCCTCCCATCTTGGGTTGCCCTGCAGGCATGGCTTGGTTTCATTGAGTTAGACAAGCCTGTGATCCTAGTGTGATTAGATTGACTAGTTTTCTGTGAGTATGGTTTCAGTGTGTCTGTCCTCTGATTCCCTCTTGGAACACCTACCATCTTACTTGGGTTTCTCTTACCTTGGGGGTGGGGTATCTCTTCACAGCTGCTCCTGCAAAGCCAGCCACTGCTCCTTACCTTGGACAAGGGGTATCTCCTTACCACCAAGTGGCTCTGTGGTGCAATGGATAGTGCATTGGCCTTCTAGTGACAGTGAAGGTAACTAACTATCAACAAAATAAAATGCCTGCCTGCTGAATAGAATATATTTGCAACTGATGTATCTGACAAGAAGTTAGTGTTCAAAATACACAAAGAACTCATACACTTCAACAACCAAAAGAAAACCCTAATTAAAAAATGGACAGAAGGTTCAAATAGATATTTTTCCAAAGAAACAAAAGTTGGCCAATGGGCATGTGGAAAGATGGTCAAAACACTAATTATCAGGAAAATACAAATAAAAACACTGTAAGATTTTACCTCACACCAGTCAGAATGGCTATTTTAAGAAAGAGAAGAAATAAAAAGTTTTGGGAGGATGTGGAAATAAGGGAAGACTTCTGCACTGTTGGTAGGAATGTAAATTGAAACGGT
Source organism: Aepyceros melampus (assembly GCA_006408695.1). NCBI lineage: Eukaryota > Metazoa > Chordata > Mammalia > Artiodactyla > Bovidae > Aepyceros > Aepyceros melampus. Next base: position 639,274 of record SJXQ01005312.1, on the reverse strand, counting down.
CACTATGGCAAACAGTATAGAGGTTCCTCAAAAAGTTAAAAATAGAACTACTATAGGATCTGGGACTTAACTGGGTAATTCTCTCTAGAAAACTTCTGGGTGTTTATCTGAAGAAAAGAAACTTATTAAAAAAGATATATGAACCGTTATGTTCATTGTAGCATTGTTTACAAAAGGTAAGATATCAAAACCACCTAAGTGTCCACTGATAGACAAAAGGATAAAAAAAAGTGGAACACACACACACACAATAAAATATTACTTTGCCATATAAAAGAATGAAAACGTGCCATTTATGACAGCATGGATAGTCCTAGAAGATATGCTAAGGGAAGAATGTCAGGCAGACAAAGACAAATATTATATAATTTACTTCATATTTAGAATTAAAACAATTTTTAAACAAACAAAATAAACCAGAAACAAATTCATAGATACAGAGAAGAAATTGGTGATTCTCAGAGAGGAAGAAGTAGAGAGATGAATGAAATAGGTAAAAAAGATTAAGAAATATAAACAGGTATAATTGTAATAAGTCACAAGGATTAATTTACAGCATAAGGAATAGAGTCAATAATATTTCAATAACTGTATGATGACAGATGATTCCTAGGCTTATCATGGTGATCAATTTGTAATGCATGTAAATGGTCAATCACCATTTTGTACACCTGAAGCTAATATAATATGTGTCAATTGTTAATATATTTTCATAAAAATAAATGTAGAAAAAGTGTATGATCCTTGCACACTGTTTAGATGACTCTCTGTAGACATGTGTGTAGTGTAAACTGGGATAAACACTAGATTCTACCTCTGTCACTAGTTTTGTGACTTAGATTAGTTGACTAACCTTTCTGAACCTCAGTACCCTCATTTGGAAAGATGTGGTATGATCTTGAATTTCTTCAGAGTTGTGGTTAGGAAAATAATTCGAATGGTTTTGAAATTAGTTGGTAATCTGTGCATACTGTCACTCAGGCCATTTCATCAGTTCCCTGTCCTTCAAATCCCAAATGGGTTCCAGTGCAAGGAGCATATCTTACTCATCTTTATTTACTCATTTAATAGCAATATGTCTGCACCATAATATGGGCTTGTAAATGTTTGCTGAATGAATTGACTGTTTCTTTTCTTTTTCAGCTCTACAATGCTTTCCCCTCTTTACTACGTTATCTCCCAGGGAGTCATAACACATTATTTAAAAACATGACTGAGCAAAGAAAGTTTATTTTGGAGAAAATAAAGGAACATCAAGAATCCTTGGACCTCAATAACCCTCAAGACTTTATTGATTACTTCCTGATTAAAATGGAAAAGGTAAAAGGGAACCCAGATTTGCTACTTCATCTTTGTAGGTGGAGTGATGTAAGACATGGAATAGCTTTGTTTTTCTCAGTGGAATCAGTTTATTAAAAGAAATGTTGCTTCTTAAAGATATATTCATTGCTTGTGCAACTTATTGTTGTGCAAACCATATTGGATGTCTTGAATTCTTTCTGCACTGTCACTGAAAATTGCTTGGAAGTTTGTATATTTACCATGTTAAAGCTAATTCTTTATTTGAGACAGATTGAAACACACACACACATTCAAGATAAGTGATAGTATATTCTCTTTCATTAAATAAATTCCATGAATGGGTGATGTAAGAAATGAGAGAAGGCAGAAATGGATGGGCATCTAGAAAGGCTTACTCTTGGAAAGACAGTAGGAAACAGATGAAATAGGTTTTGAGGATTAGCAGAGATGACAAAATTGGTTCAGGGAAAGATAAGTGCAGTGATGAAGTGTGTGGAATTTTTAAAGAGATTGTCTTGATAGTAACTGAGGAACTGTCATGGGCTTAATGACTGATGAATTTGGGAATAGTGTTTCAGTTTGAAGATACGTGGTTCTGAAGAATTGAGTGAGAAATTCAGATATGATGAAATAGACAATAGATGCCCTAACTGATGGTGAGTATCAGTGATGACTTGATAAGAGTCAGGTTAGAAATAAATTACTGAAGAACTGATTTACTCCAGTGGGTGAGAAAGTGAGGAATCAGAAAGGACGTGTTGGAAGTTTAACTCTGGTTATATTTTAATTGAAGAAATTCTAACTGATCTAACTTTACCTTCATCTCTAACATTCTTTAATGTTTGGTTTAATTTGTGAAATTCGTAAACTTAAACAATTGTGTTATGTTGTTATATGGAATTATTGTAAGTTGCTTTTACTTATTAAGTAATCCTAATACATCATTGCTAGGAAAAACACAATAAACAGTCTGAGTTTACCATGGATAACTTGATCACCAGTTTATGGGATTTGCTTACTGCTGGAATAGAGACAACAAGCATCACTCTGAGATATGGACTGCTGCTCCTGCTGAAGCACCCAGAGGTCACAGGTAATATCACAGATGATGGACAGGATGAAATTCTGGTTAGAAATTGGCAGGCAACATTGATGACTTTTCTACTCTTCATCTGCCTAGAAGATGTACAGGAAAAACTTGTATCCTTAGTACATCTTCCTTTCATTGTATGAATTGCATTCAAATTAGAGTATAGTAAAAAAGGAGGATGAAATATTTAACCAGTAGAGAGTTATGGAGGGCAGAGATCACTGTCCTCCCTACTGTGGTGGAGTATCCTTGATTTGCATCAGGTCAGGTGCAGTAGGGCTTCCATGATGGCTCAGACGGTGAAGAACCTTCTCTACAGTGATATTGCTTGATAACCCTTCCAAGTCCAGATAAATGTACTTTTGTCAAAAGTTACTTCTACTCAGATGCATTTGCAATGGAAGGATTGACTCAACAAAATCACAATCTTTCTTCATCAAAAAACCTCACTCTTTATTTTATTTTTTTTTTAAAACCTCACTCTTTAAATTAAAAAGTTATACACAAAAATTCTGTTCAAATACACCCTTTTGGCCAAACAAAATTTCCTAAAAATGTAATTTCTCATCCTTTTTTTCTTTATTCAGTCCTCATATAAGAAAATATTTCCTTTACTCTATCATGCTTTGTGCTTTGACCTATTAAGACCTATTATTTTTATTTTTTTGAGTTTAATTATTTTTCAATGTTTTACTAGTTTCTGCTGTCAACGAAGTGAACCAGTTATATGTATATATATTTTTGGGCTTCCCAGGGGGTGCTAGTGGTAAAGAACTCACCTGCCAACATGTGTGTGAGACATAAGAGATGTGGGTTCATTCCCTGGGTTGAGAAGATCCCCTGGAGGAGGGCATGGCAACCCACTCCATTATGCTTCCCTGGAAAATGTCATGGACAGAGGAGCCTGGTGGGCTACAGTCCAAAGGATCGCAAAGAGTCAGACTTGACTGAAACAACTTAGCACTATTATAAATCTATATGCATATAGATTTATAACTGTTATATCTTTTTGTTGGATTGATTCTTTCATCATTATATAATGCCCTTTTTTCTCTTGTTCCAAACAGTCTCTGTTTTAAAGTCTATTTTGTGTAAGAATCGTTTCCTCAACTTTCTTTTTCTTCCATTTGTATTCAATACATTTTACTTGAGGAGTAGCTGCTGGGTGATGGTGGGTGGGCTGGGTCATGTGGCAGCTGGTTATGAAACCCGATGGGGTCTGTCTAGTGCTGGCCCTCTGGTGGTTAGAGCTGGGTCAGGGCCTCTTCCTGAGATGGCTGGAAGAAGAGAGTTCTGGGGTTTCCTAGAACTGGGTGTTAGTTTGCTATTGGGTGAGCCTGGGGCCCAAGATGTCTTCTAGTGGCACTGGCCTGCTGTTGAGTAGGCTGGATCTTGACGTGGTTGGCTGCAGGACTGCTGTGGTCCTGGGGCTGAGGTTGGCCTGCTGGTTGGTGGATCAGGCCCCAGGAGTCTTGAGGATAGTACCTGCCTTCTGGTGTATGAGACCACATCCTGGCTTCTCTGGCTGCAGGGTCTTGGGTATCTTGTTGAGGGGAGCCAGATCCTGTGTTCTCTGGCTGTAATACCCTAGGGGTTCTGGAGTTGGAGTTGGCCTGCCTGTTGTCTAGATAGGGGCCCAGGGGGACCTGGGGTTGGTGTCTCCCAACGGGTGAGAGGAGTCGGGTCCAGGGGCAGCTGGGGCTCAGGGCTGTTGTAGTATGTGGCATGCTTGTGGGTAGGACTATGTCCCACCCCAGCTAGCTGCTTGGCCTCCCACATCCCAGAATGGGTGATAACTGGCTGATGAGAAGGGCCATGTTCTGGCACTAATAATCCACAGGGAAGATTCTAAAATTGCACTTACTATCATCCATCTCCATGTGTTGGGATGAGCTCTCCAAAGTAGCTGCTACCAGCATGTGTTCCAGAGGTGAGCCCCAACTGCCTTGTGCCTCTCTGGGAGGCTGTGCAAGATCAATAAATGAGTCTGACTCAGGCTTCTTTCAAATTAGTGCTCTTGCTTCTGGGTCACAGAGTGGGTGAGATTAAAAAAATTTTTTTTTAATTTTAATTAATTTTTATTTTTTAGTTTGTTTTGCTTTACAATACTGTATTCATTTTGCTATACATTGACATCAATCAGCCACGAGTGTACATGAACTCAGATAACTGGCTGATGAGAAGGGCCATGTTCTGGCACTAATAATCCACAGGGAAGATTCTAAAATTGCACTTACTATCATCCATCTCCATGTGTTGGGATGAGCTCTCCAAAGTAGCTGCTACCAGCATGTGTTCCAGAGGTGAGCCCCAACTGCCTTGTGCCTCTCTGGGAGGCTGTGCAAGATCAATAAATGAGTCTGACTCAGGCTTCTTTCAAATTAGTGCTCTTGCTTCTGGGTCACAGAGTGGGTGAGATTAAAAAAATTTTTTTTTAATTTTAATTAATTTTTATTTTTTAGTTTGTTTTGCTTTACAATACTGTATTCATTTTGCTATACATTGACATCAATCAGCCACGAGTGTACATGAACTCCCAATCCCAACCCCCACCTGCCCGCTCCTGCCCCACACCATCTCTCTGGATTATCCCCGTGCATCAGTCCCAAGCACCCACTCTTTAAGAGTGGAGTCTCTACTTCCCACAGCTCACTAGATCATCTGAAATAAGCCCTGTTGGCCTGCAAAGCCAAGTGCTCTGGGGGCTCATCTTCCTGGTGCAGCACTCCTGGGTTAGGGAGCCCAGTGATGGGTTCAAACTCCCCACTCCTCAGGAAGAACCTCTGTAATTGTAATTATCCTGCTCCTAGGTCTCCTACCTGGGGGTACAGTCTTAACTGTGCTATGTTTCTGCTTCTATGCATCTCGTGATTCCATCCTTAGATCTTTCGTTGTTGAAGAAATTTTCTCTTAGACTTCAGGTTGTTCTTATTGATAGTTGCTCTGTAAATCATTGTAAAAATCATTTTGTAATGCTCATGGGAGGAGGTGATCTCAGAGTCTTTCTACTCTGTCATCTTGGATATTCTCTCTTAACTTACTTATTATTCCTATGTGTCTTGTTCAGTTGGTCCATTTATTAAGTATTTACTGCATGGAGCACTTCTACTCTCTTAGAACTTTTATAAAATAAAACTGACATAAAATGGTTAAACTGCATGATGTGAGCCTTTGAGATCCCGCATCCCTGAGTTTATTTTTAAAAATACACAAAGGAGAGAATCAGAATTGAGAAATGAATTTCATGTTATAACTGTGCTTTATACATAGGTGTATTTAAGTCTCTAATGAAATTCCAATTTGCCCATGACACTGAAACTCTTTTCTGTCTTTTCCTTTGTAGGGAAACACATGTAATTTTTCCTTCTCTCCATACCCTACCACAATGTAATCATGATTAAGAAGATAAAAAATATCTTTATCACTTGACATAAATTCTGATTTCTACCTTGCCAGCTAAAGTCCAGGAAGAAATTACCGTGTGGTTGGCAGAAACCGGAGTCCCTGCATGCAGGACAGGAGCCTCATGCCCTACACAGATGCTGTGATCCATGAGATCCAGAGATACATTGACCTTGTCCCCAACAACCTACCCCATGCAGCAGCTCAGGACATTAAATTCAGAGAATATCTTATTCCCAAGGTAAGAGGTATTTCATCTATACTCCTCATTAAGACCCTTAGGTTTCAACTATCACAGCAGTAGATGCATAGATTGCCTAATTGTCTACATTATTACACAGCCATGTCTCAGATATTTCACCCTCTGATCACATGCTTCTTTCCTTTTAGTTTGTAGATACATTTTAATAAATATAACAGTGCTTAGACTCCTAGGGGATTCTCAGTACATTGTCAGTCCCACATTCTGCCTGTTCATTAGGCTACTCTTCTGTCCAATCCATATTTTCCAGTGTATATTTTATTACTTTTACCACTCAATCAGTAAGCACATCCCTATCTTTTTCACTTGTCAAAAGTCTAAGGCAACAGTTTTCTTCTTTGCTACCTTCATTTGAGCTACTGAACCCTTCTGGAAGACCATGGAGCCCATCAGGGTAATATTATTGTCACCAACTCAATCAGTTCAGTTTAGTTCAGTTGCTCAGTCGTGTTTGACTCTTTGTGACCCCATGGACTGCAGCACGCCAGGCCTCCCTGTCCATCACCCACTATCAGAGTCCACTCAAACTCATGGCCATCAAGTCGGTGAAGCCATCCAACTGTTTCATCCTCTGTTGTCCCCTCTCCTTCTGCCTTCAACCTTTCCCAGCATCAGGGTCTTTTCGAATGAGTCAGTTCTTCGCATCAAGTGGCCAAAGTATTGGAGTTTCAGCTTCAACATCAGATCGCCCAATGAACACCCAAGACTGGCCTCCTTTTGGATGGACTGGTTGGATCTCCTTGCTGTCCAAGGGACTCTCAAGAGTCTTCCCCAACAACAAAATTCAAAAGTATCATATATTCAGCGCTCAGCTTTCTTTATAGTCCCACGCTCCTTCCATACATGAATACTGGAATAGCCATAGCCTTGACTAGACAGACCTTCGTTGGCAAAGTAATGTCTCTGCTTTTTATGATGCTGTCTCGATTGGTTATAACTTTCCTTCCAAAGAATAAGCGTCTTTTAATTTCATGCCTGCAATAACAAATGGAGCCCATCAGGGTAATATTATTGTCACCAACTCAATCAGTTCAGTTTAGTTCAGTTGCTCAGTCGTGTTTGACTCTTTGTGACCCCATGGACTGCAGCACGCCAGGCCTCCCTGTCCATCACCCACTATCAGGTCCACTCAAACTCATGGCCATCAAGTCGGTGAAGCCATCCAACTGTTTCATCCTCTGTTGTCCCCTCTCCTTCTGCCTTCAACCTTTCCCAGCATCAGGGTCTTTTCGAATGAGTCAGTTCTTCGCATCAAGTGGCCAAAGTATTGGAGTTTCAGCTTCAACATCAGATCGCCCAATGAACACCCAAGACTGGCCTCCTTTTGGATGGACTGGTTGGATCTCCTTGCTGTCCAAGGGACTCTCAAGAGTCTTCCCCAACAACAAAATTCAAAAGTATCATATATTCAGCGCTCAGCTTTCTTTATAGTCCCACGCTCACTTCCATACATGAATACTGGAATAGCCATAGCCTTGACTAGACAGACCTTCGTTGGCAAAGTAATGTCTCTGCTTTTTATGATGCTGTCTCGATTGGTTATAACTTTCCTTCCAAAGAATAAGCGTCTTTTAATTTCATGCCTGCAATAACAATCTGCAGTGATTTTGGAGCCCCCCAAAATAAAGTCTGCCACTGTTTCCACTGTTTCCCCATCTATTTGCCATGAGGTGATGTGACAGAATGCGATGATCTTAGTTTTCTGAATGTTGAGCTTTAAGCCAACTTTTTCACTCTCCTATTTCACTTTCAACAAGATGCTTTTTAGCTCCTCTTCACTTTCTGTCATAAGGGTGGTGTCATCTGCATATCTGAGTTTATGGATATTCCTCCCGGAAATCTTGATTCCAGCTTGTGCTTTTTCCAGTCCAGCATTTCTCATGATGTACTCTGCATAGAAGTTAAATAAGCAGGGTGACAATATACAGCCTTGATGTACTCCTATTCCTATTTGGAATCAGTCTGTTGTTCCATGTCCAGTTCTAACTGTTTCTTCCTGACCTGCATACAGGTTTCTTAAGAGGAAGGTCAGGTGGTCAGGTATTTCCACCTCTTTCAGAATTTCCCACAGTTTATTGTGATCCACACAGTCAAAGGCTTTGGCATAGTCAGTAAAGCAGAAATAGATGTTTTTCTGGAACTCTCTGCTTTTTTCAATGACCTGGCAGATGTTGACAATTTGATCTCTGGTTCCTCTGCCTTTTCTAAAACTAGCTTGAAAATCTGGAAGTTCACAGTTCATGTATTGCTGAAGCCTGGCTTGGAGAGATTTGAGCATTACTTTACTATCCTGTGAGATGATTGTAATTGTGTGGTAGTTTGAGCATTCTCTTCAAATAATAATTTCTTATTTTTTCTTTACCCTCTTCTTCCCTGTTGGCTCCTTTCCATTAGCATTTAAACATACCCAATTCTCTTGCGTCTTAAGAAAAATTGTCCTGAACTGTGGGGAGCGGTCCTAAGATGGCAGAGGAATAGGATGGGGAGACCACTTTCTCCCCCACAAATTCATCCAAAGAACATTGAACGTTGAGTAAATTCCAGAAAACAACTTCTGAATGCCAGCAGAGGACATAAGGCACCCAGAAAATCAGCCCGTTGTCTTTGGAAGGAGATGTTTTATCAACGGTGCTGTATAGATGGAGAAATCTTGAGGCTACTGTAAAAATAAGACTGTTGTTTGAAAAACAGAAGCAGGAGTCTTAAGTCCAAATCCTGAGAACACCAGAGAACTCGTGACTCCAGGGAACATTAATCAACAGGAGCTCATCAAATGCCTCCATCCCTTCACTGAAACCAAGCACCACCCAAGGGCCAACAAGTTCCAGAACAAGACATACCACACAAATTCTCCAGCAACACAGGAACACAGCCCCGAGCTTCAATATACAGGCTGCCCAAAGTCACTTCAAACCCACTGACATGTCATAACTCATTACTGGCCACTTCATTGCAGAGAAGTGTGGACACTTCACTCCAGAGAGAAGAAATCCAGATCTACCCACCAGACACCGATACAAGCATCCTTAACCAAGAAACCTTGACAAGCCACCCATAAAACAGCACCCACAGTGAGGAAACTTCACAAAAAGAGAACTCCACAAACTGCCAGAATACAGAAAGGCCACCCCAAACACAGCAATATAAACAAGATGAAGAGACAGAGGNGAGTGAATCAAATCTCTCTTACACAAGTTACAATGAGCTGATGCTTGGTAACTGGTACTTTTCCTAAGAAAAGATGAATGTGTGCCTGAGTCAAGATGGATTTGAATCTCAGACTTCCTTTATTCTTTCCTGTGCATGAACACCTGAACCCTCCTTGTCCTTTAAATTTAGAACATGGTGATTTACCTTATGTCTAATTGCAAACCAATTCGACTGCCCAGTTTAAAACACTAAAAAAAAAAAAAGAGAGAGAGAGAGAGAACTGACCATAAGAAAACTAATGTTTGCTGCTGCAATAAAGTACCACAGACTGGGTGGCTTAAACAACAGAAACTAATTTCCTTACCGTTCTGGGGGCTAGAAGTTTAAGACCTGTGGGTTGACGATGTCAGTCCTTTCTGTGGCCACTGAAGGAAGGACGTGTTCCAGACCTCTCTCCTTGCTTGTAATGCTTGCCTTTTCCCTGTGTCTTCACATTGCCTTCCCTCAGTGTGTGTCTGTGTCCATATTTCCTCTTCTCCCAAAAACCCCAGTCTTATTAAATGAGTGCTCGCTTCTAATGACCTCATTTTAACCTAATTAGCTCTTTAAAGCATCATTATCTCCAAATACAGTCGGGGGTTAGGACTTTAACATGTGGATTTTGACGAGGGACACAATTCAGCTCATAACATGAAGTGATTCCAGGATCCCAGGAAGATGCCAAGTACTTTCATATATGTTAATTTATTTGATCCTCACCAAACTGCCACACTAGAGGGACGCTATAATCCCATTTTGCAGATGAGCAAAACTGAGACCAAGAGCAATGACTCATCTTGCACAAGGTCACCAACTAAAATGAACAAAATCAGAATTTGAATCTAAATCTGTGTGATATACTTTATTATGCCCCTTCTATGTATTATCCTTCTCAAGTTTTTTTTTTTTTTTTCTTTGTAAGTGTAATGTTTTGAAGCTGAAGTCCAGTAAGGTTCTACTCTGTCTTTCAAGCTGGGACAATTTTTTTCATGAAAGTGTTTGGTCTTTTGTTTGGTAACCAATGCTTCCACTCTTGGGCAACTATGCCAGCTTTTCTGCATCTTTCAACCTTTTCTAAAAGATGCCGTGACTTGATTAAATGCAGCTCCCAAATGTAGACAAGATGTTAACATCTGCTTTCTCACTTTCATTCAATAAACAGTGATTTTATTAAGGTTGTCTGGCCAGGGATGGGGCAGTTTGGGTTGATCTGACATGTTTCATTATTTAGAAATCTTAAGAATCTCTCAGAGAGCAGAACTCTTTCAACTGGGAGATTTCATCATAAGTGCAGATTCTTTGTTGGTTTTGAGCCAAAGGATGGAGAAAGAAGGAGAGAACATGCATGGGGAGGCAGGGTTCAACATACTGTGAAACTTGCTGAGACAGTGGGAGGACATTAGTGATGGAGATGTACTATCTCCCAAGGGTTGCTGAAACCATCTGGTCTCGAATATAATCAAGAGAGAACAGATCTAAGACTTTTCATTACCAACATGTTAAGTGTAGTAAATCAAACCAGTAAGTGAAATTGGAAAATCGCTTAACCAAGTCCACAGATCTGATGGTTGACTTTTGAAAATATATGCTCTTTACCAAGAAATGAAAAATAATACTTTTCCCTACTAACATAATGCCTACATGTGGTATGTTATTAGTGTACTCAGTTCAGTTCAGTTGCTCAGTCATGTCCGACTCTTTGTGACCCCATGAATCGCAGCACGCCAGGACTCCCTGTCCATCACTAACTCCCGGAGTTCACTCAGACTCATGTCCATCGAGTCAGTGATGCCAGCCATCTCATCCTCTGTTGTCCCCTTCTCCTCCTGCCCCCAATCCCTCCCAGCATCAGTCTTTTCCAATGAGTCAACTCTTTGCAAGAGGTGGCCAAAGTACTGGAGTTTCAACTTTAGCATCATTCCTTCCTAAGAAATCCCAGGGCTGATCTCCTTCAGGATGGACTGGTTGGATCTCCTTGCAGTCCAAGGGACTCTCAAGAGTTTCTCCAACACCACAGTTCAAAAGCATCAATTCTTCTGCGCTCAGCTTTCTTCACAGTCCAACTCTCATATCCATACATGACCACTGGAAAAACCATAGCCTTGACTAGATGGACCTTAGTCGGCAAAGTAATGTCTCTGCTTTTGAATATCCTATCTAGGTTGGTCATAACTTTCCTTCCAAGGAGTAAGTGTCTTTTAATTTCATGGCTGCAGTCACCATCTACAGTGATTTTGGAGCCCAGAAAAATAAAGTCTGACACTGTTTCCACTGTTTCCCCATCTATTTCCCATGAAGTGATGGGACTAGATGTCATAATCTTCGTTTTCTGAATGTTGAGCTTTAAGCCAGCTTTTTCACTCTCCTCTTTTACTTTCATCAAGAGGCTTTTTAATTCCTCTTCACTTTCTACCATAAGGGTGGTGTCATCTGCATATCTGAGGTGATTGATATTTCTCCCGGCAATCTTGATTCCAGCTTGTGCTTCTTCCAGCCCAGCGTTTCTCATGATGTACTCTGCATATAAGTTAAATAAGCAGGGTGACAATATACAGCCTTGACGTACTCCTTTTCCTGTTTGGAACCAGTCTGTTGTTCCATGTCCAGTTCGAACTGTTGCTTCCTGACCTGCAAATAGGTTTCTCAAGTGACAGGTCAGGTGGTCTGGTATTCCCACCTCTTTCAGAATTTTCCACAGTTTATTGTGATCCACACAAAAGCTTTGGCATATTAGTGTACGAGGGTTCCATAATTCTCATGTACCACTTACTCCTGTGTCTTGGATGAATTAGTCTTATTAGGGGTCAGGTTTTTTTTCTTTCAATTTTTATGTGGTATATTTTTAAAGTCTTTATTAAATTTGTTACAATATTACTTCTGCTTTATGTTTTGAGTTTTTGGCCATGACTCATATGGGATCTTAGCTCCCTGATCAAGGATCGAACCTGTACCCCCTGCACTGGAAAGCAAAGCCTTAACCACTGGGCTGCCAGCGAAGTCCTGGATGTGTTTCTTTATCTGTTAACCAGTGTTTGGGTTTCTATGAAGGTCAAATAAGATATATGCTCTTGAAGCTACATCTGCAAACTCCAGAGAGCAATACATAAGTTATATTTTTTATTACTACTTTATTTTTGGCCCTCAAATAACAGAACCCACCATTATGCTAAATTATCTAGTTTAATTTTTCAATTTATAAATTACCTAGGCCCCTTGTTTTCTTTTCACTGCTTTCCTGCTGTTCAGTCTTTTGAAACTGTCTTAGAACCATTGTGAAATACAGGGAAGAGTAATTAGGAATTTTTACTTTTTAAAATTATTTAAAGATACTTAATGGGGAGTCAGTTGAAAATAGCCCTATTACTGGAGAGTTTGTTAAGTGGCATATCACATTTTAAAGGTGCTAAGCCCTTCCAAGGAAATTGCTTGTCATCTGGTTTCAAAACAACCCTGGCAGACTCCTGGTAGATGCTGACACTTTTAATTTTTCCAGAGAGCTATTAAAATTGTAGAACTTTTGGAACTATATTCCCATACCACCTTGATGGGCCAAATGATTGAATAGAACATGTGATAAGAATCTCTCCTCTGTGATGAAGCACCATGAAAAATCCTGAGTTGGCAACTTGTAAAGTTATTGCAGATCAAGTATCTGAGTTTCTCATTGTCTAAACTATCCGTTAAGAGTTCTCTTGGACTAGGAAGGTCTCTTTGTACCTGTGAATAAAATGCCATGTCTGTCCTGTTTTTTCTCCAATGAATAGTGCATTGCCTGTTAGTTTGGGGCTTTCCCAGGGGCTCAGCAGTAAAGAATCTGCCTGCAGTGCACTGCAGGAGACACAAGGGATTTGGGTTCGATCCCTGGTTCAGGAAGATCCCTTGGAGAAGGGAATGGCAACCCACTCCAGTATTTTTGCCTGGAGAATTCCATGTACAGAGGAGCCTGGCGGGCTACAGTCCACGGGGGTGCAAAAGAGTCGGACACGACTTAGTGACTAAACAACAGAAAGTTCTCAGAGGATACCTTTCACTGACTGTGGTTTGAACTGGGTTAGTTAAGAGGCAAAGTTGGTTAGGCTTCAATCAGCTTTGCTTTCAGTGTTTTTCAAATTCCTGGGCTCACTGGAGGAAAATGTCTTGTTTGGGAGAGAAATGACCTGTGTGATAATAGGATGCTACGTTCCAATTCAGCACGACTTGGGCAGCTGGTGGGCATCCACTGTCAGGACTCTGCAGAATCAGTGGATTTCAGTTGTATATCAGGATTTTAAGTCAAGTCTAGCATCTGGTTAACCAGAGTGAAGTAACTGGGACGCCAGCCTCTCTCTTCTGTGTATTCTCCTTCAGGACAGCTTGGATGTGATCAGGTGGATGCCAGCGAATCTATTATAGGGCTGACAAATGCTAATCAGAGATAGACTCCTGATTTTAAATTTAAATTCACTGTGCGCTATTAACTTATTCTAACATTGTGTGCTTTTGATAGTCTCATTTGCATGATTTTATAAATATGCATTTCTGGCTACAATTTTATTATCTGAGTGTTCTTTTATTTAACATAAGTTTCTAGAGGAGGTTTTTTTTACCTTAAGAGTGCAGAAAGATGATCAGTCTATTTGTGGTTGGACTCTATGTTGTCATTATCATCAGAGTAGTATCGTGCAGAGATTAGGATTGATGGAATCAAAATGCCTGGATTCCGATCCTACTTCCTCGCCCCACTTGTGCTGGGTTGTAATTTAACTGTACAGAGGTTGTTTAACCGTACAAGCCTTAGCCTTGCCTTTTAAAATTTATTCGTTTATTGAAATATAGTTGATTTACAATGTTGTGTTAGTTCCAGGTGTACAGCAAAGTAATTTAGTCATACATACATATATACAGTATGTATGTATATTCTTTTTCAGATTCTTTTCCCTTCTATACTATTTTAAAATGTTATAGTTCCCTGTGTTATACAGTAGGTCTTTGATGTTTATGTATTTTTTATATATACTGGGTTGGTCGAAAGTTTCATTCAGGTTTTTCCATAAGATGTTGGGAAAAACCTGAATGAATCTTTTGGCTACCCAATGGGAGCGTGTAGTTGTTAATCCTAAACTCCTAATGTATCCCTCCTTTGGTAACCATAAGTTTTCTATGTCTGTGGATCTATTTCTGTTTTGTAAATAAGTTCATTTGTATCTTTTTTCTTAAGAGTCTGCACAGAAGCAATATCATATGGTATTTGTCTTTCTCTGTCTGGTTTACTGCACTTAGCGTGATCATCTCTAGGTCCATCCATGTTGCTACAAATGGCATTATTTCATTCTTTTCTATGGCTGAGTAATGTTCCATTGTATGTATGTACCACATCTTCTTTCTTCTTTCATTTGTTGGTGAACATTTCTATTGCTGCTATGCTTTGGCTGTTGTTAATATCACTGCAGTGAATATTGGAATGCATGCATCCTTCTGAATTATGCTAAGTCGCTTCAGTCGTGTCCAACTCTGTGCGACCCCATAGACAGCAGCCCACCAGGCTCCCCCGTCCCTGGGATTCTCCAGGCAAGAGTACTGGAGTGGGGTGCCATTGCCTTCTCCAATTATAGTTTTCTCTAAATATATGCCCAAGACTCTTCCTTTAATGGAGATAATAATAGCATTTTCCAGATAGGGTTTTTGAGAAGATTCCATTACAATGGCATATGTATGTCAGCCAGCTTTTGCTAGGTTATGCTCCAGTAACAAATCAACCTAAAATATCAATAGCTCACAGCAGCAGAGATCTGTTTTTCATTCATCCATCATCAGTTGGCTCTGCCTCTGCTCCATATTCTCTTCATTCTGAGACACACCACCAGTGGAAGAGGCAGCTTCCACTGGGCTCATGACAGAGGCAAGACTCATTGTGGCTTTCATAGCTTCTGCCCGGAAGCAACATGTGGCACTTCTGTTCATATGTAATTGGCCAAAGGAAGTCGTGAGGCCAAGCCTAGTATCAGTGAGTGGGTGCAGCCATCTACCACAAGCTGCAATGCACATTGACTGGGCCGTAGTAAAGGCTCAGGAAATAGGAGATTTTAGTTTTCAATCTAGAGCCACTGGAGGGTGAAAGACAAAGGTACATGATGGTTTAGCTAGGACAGAGAGGCTGACACTTAGGTGTTTGTCAATCAGCTCTCTTAAGAGCAAATGGAGGTGCTGATCACTTTCTTTGAACTTTCCAGGGAAGGTGGTCTATGGAGAACCCATCGCAGCAGGTCTCGGCACGGATGGCACCCACCACTGGGACAGAGAATGGCTCCATGCCGCCCATTACGTTATGGGGCCACCCCTGCGACCGGACCCTTCAACGCCTGACTTCCTCATGAATCTGTTGGCTAAGTAATCAATTAGCAGATGACTGTGAAGTGTTTTGCCAAATTAAGATGTTTTTCAAGTCTCAAAATGTGAAGGATTTGAGTGTAGGATAGTGTGTGATACCATCTGGACCTTCCATTGACCTCCCAGTCTTCTGTTCTTGACCTGACAGGCCCTGGAGACCAAAAAGTATTGGCTTAATTACGTTATGATGTGGTGTCAAAACCTCTCCTCACCTCAGCGAAATCAGATCATTTTTCCTGAAGTTTTCCTCTGCTTTGATTTTTTTTGGTTGTCTTTTCTATCCCTTGTTGCTTAGGGCCGGGTCTCTTCCGTATGCCCTATTTTTATCAGACAGAATATTCTTGAATATTTTCCATGCTGATATAACCCAGGAACTGGATATGCCTGTGGCAGAGATACAAAAGATGATGATCTAGGGAAGAGCCACAGGTAAAAGGCAAAATCCTGCTCTCAGAGCAGGTTATCCCCATGAAGGACCATTCGGACCATTTACAGATGCTTTTTGGCATGGAGGGGGGTGCATTATGATCATTTTTGCGGATGAATACACCATTCGTGGACATTTTGACATTCCCCATTCACAGACACTCAGGTCCGAGCTAACAAAGAGCTTTTCACAATAGACTGTACAAGAGTTCACTTGCCTCTTCTCTCCAGCCTTGACAAGCTGCTCATTCTCCATTGCGGTTTCCCGAGTTTCAGTTGAGAATGGGGTCAGGAGACCAGGGAAAGGTACGGTGGTTTCTCCTGACATTTTCTATCTCCTCCCCCACCTCTGCACTCATGTGTCTCTCTTTTACAGCGATGACCTAACCACCACAGGGTCTGACAACTGTACTTTCAACAGCTGCCAGAAAGCTCTTGGGAAGGATGATTTTACTAAGATTCCCAACGGAGTGAATGGCGTTGAGGACCGGATGTCGATAATATGGGAAAAGGGTGTGGTGAGTATCATGGAATTCAGTTTGTTTTGCTGAATTCTTCAGCGAGGATCTGGTCTATTTTAGGACCAAAGTTCCAGAAGCCTTCATGAGAAGCTTCCTGACTGTTTTCACAGAAGTGGCCACTGGGAATACCACCACCATGCCATCTCCCAAGATAATAACGAAAAATACTTTTCTTCTCTGCATAGTTTAGAGGGTGCTTTGTGCCATGGTGCAGACATCAGAGCATAAGTTTATGTTGGGTACCAAGAGGATTGTTCTTGAAGTCTTTGAAACGGAATAGCCCTTCTATCTGATTTCCCTGTTTGTGAATCCCAGTTCCTCATGCGTCACTGATATAGCCACTTGGAATGACTGAAAAGACATGAAGGGTTTTTATTACATTTGTACCCCTTTTTCGTATAAAAATGTAGATGTCCATTTTAAAGAACTTTTGAACATTATGGTTAAAAAGCTACTGTATGAAGTCACATAAATCATAAATCCAAAGCACAGAGATTTTCTTTTAATTTCACAGTTTAAAAGTGTCTACCTGAGGATGAAGAATAATCAAATGGCTAAATGTTCATACATGAGCCTATCCAGGCAGCAGACGAGTGTAGTTGTAAAGATCAGTGGTGAAGAACTTCCTGGGTAGCACCTGAGGTCCCCGTTGTCATGCCATTCTCATCTGTCTCTCAGAACCCCTCCCTTCAATGATGTAGTAATCACATCTCTGGACTTCCTTGGTGATCTACTTGTTAAGACTCTGAGCTTCTGATATAGGGGGTATGGGTTCAATCCCTGGTCAGGGAACTAAGATTCCACATGCAGTATGATACAGCAAAAAAATTGAAAAAAAGAAAAGTAATAATCACATCTACACCCAGAATCCCTTACACATACCACTCACTGCCAGCCCTAATTTTTTTTAACCAGGTCTTATCAATTTTATTTCCAAATGCCTCCTTATTTCCACCTTCATCTCTACAATTCTACTTGGTGTCCCTTGTCTTGTTTGGACCATTGTGGTAGTCTCACAGCTGGTGTCCCTGCCTCCACTCTCTGGCTTGGTACAATTTACCCTATACTCTAGGACCATCATTGCGTTTCAAACACCAGGGTATACTCATGCTACTTTCTTCCCTAAAACCCTTTCATTTTCTACATTACTTCTTGGATGATATTTAAACAATTCATTCACATGTAAGGATCTTCAAAGCATCTCTATGGCCCTGTCTTCTGCCCTTTGTCTTCTCCATGCCTTTTTACCTCTCCCTTAACTCTAATCATCCCATATGGCTTTCCTTC
This sequence comes from Aepyceros melampus, assembly GCA_006408695.1. NCBI lineage: Eukaryota > Metazoa > Chordata > Mammalia > Artiodactyla > Bovidae > Aepyceros > Aepyceros melampus. The sequence goes on along the minus strand of SJXQ01005312.1, from coordinate 621,429 downwards.
TCTTTCTCTTTGCTTAGACTTTCTTGATAACCTTTCATTTTGAACTTGTGTTAACTACAATGAGTAACTTCATTATAGCAGATTTTTATAATATATAAACTATATTAGTTAGTTAGTTCAGTCCCTCAGTCGTGTCTGACTCTTTGTGACCCCATGAATTGCAGCACGCCAGGCCTCCCTGTCCATCACCAACTCCCAGAGTCCACCCAAACCCATGTCCATTGAGTCAGTGATGCCATCCAACCATTTCATCCTCTGTTGTCCCCTTCTCCTCTTGCCTTCAATCTTTCTTAGAATCAGGGTCTTTTCAAATGAGTCAGCTCTTCACATCAGGTGCCCAAAGTATTGGAGTTTCAGCTTCAACATCAGTCCTTCCAATGAACACCCAGGACTGATCTCCTTTAGGATGGACTGGTTGGAGCTCCTTGCAGTCCAAGGGACTCTCAAGAGTCTTCTCCAACACCACACTTCAAAAGCATCAATTCTTCGGTGCTCAGCCTTCTTTATAGTCCATCTCTCACATCCATACATGACGACTGGAAAAACCATAGCCTTACTAGATGGCCCTTTGTTGACAAAGTAATGTCTCTGCTTTTGAATATGCTATCTAGGTTGGTCATAACTTTCCTTCCAAGGAGTAAGCATCTTTTAATTTCATGGCTGCAATCACCACCTGCAGTGATTTTAAAGCCCCCAAAATAAAGTCTGTCTCTGTTTCCACTGTTTCCCCATCTATTTGCCGTGAAGTGATGGGACCGGATGCCTGATCTTAAGGTGTATAAGTGGATCTAAAGTGATTGGAGATTTCTTCATAACATACAGGAATCTATGTTATTTTCTGAAATTTTAGGATGATTTATTTACGGGAATGTTACCTTCAGGATGTGGTTCCTAAAGTTTTGTTTGTTTTTTTTGAGGCAAAGACCCTTTAATAATTAAATAGACTGTAAGGATGCTTTTGCCATATAAGTGTGTATAGGGATAAACTCTCAACATTAAAAAAGTCATTTAGAAGGATCACATCCCACTGAAGTTTGTTCATATTAAAATCTCTTGCAGCAGGCTGTCCATGACTGTTGGTTCATGTAGATTTTAGTAGAGCAAAAACTGAACCTCTTGGTTGATTTTTTTTTTTAAGTGTTGTCACCTGATTTATAGGCCTATCTTATTTTAATTATATAGTATTCTATATAATATCTACATGATTATCTTATAAATCTTATCTATAAATCTTAGGTCTGCAATAAATAATCCAGATCATAAATGTAGTAGGTGGTGGAAGTAAAAAGAATTGAAAGTACTATTACCGACATTTAGCTCTTTTCTCTGTGATTCTGGGAAGAATGGGAAAAATCTGAGCAGGTGTTTTGTTAAGCTGATAGGTTTTCGAAAAGTTACTTTCAGCCTTCCATATTTAACCACATTCATCCCCATCGTTATCACTATGATTGTTTAAGATTTATCAGTATTCACAGATGTGTTTGGCCTCACAGTATACAAAATTAGGTGTGGTTCTATTTGGTTCTAAAAGATACAAGTCTCCTACTTTTATTGATAGGAGATTTTTAGTGTTTTATGTTTATCAGAAAAAGAATTATATTTTCTTCCTTGAATTGTTTTATAGCACAGTGGCAAAATGGATGAAAACCGGTTTGTGGCAGTTACCAGCACAAATGCAGCGAAAATCTTTAACCTCTATCCAAAGAAAGGAAGAATAGCTGTGGGCTCAGATGCTGACATTGTGATTTGGGACCCAAAAGCCACAAGGTAAGCCTAAGTTTTTGTATTACTTGGCTTCTCCATGGAGAAAAAGCACTAACTTGCAAAGAAATCATTCATTGGCCTTAATCAGCCATTTCTTCTTAAGTGATTTATTTAGGCAGGCTCAGGAGTTATAAGCACAGGGTACAGATTTGACTGTACATTCTTTGTTCTCCTTGGCATAGAAGATGCAAAAGTTCTGTTGCTTACCTTCTGTGGAAATGCATATGTGTATAAAACCAATATGACTTCCCCAATTCAGTGCTTGGCAAGCGCCTGAGTTCACAGGGAGGAAAGGTACAGAGCAATGAAGAAAAGGAAAGGCTTGGTTTAAAAAGGGTTGCATTGAAAACTCGAAATAATTATAGCCTTTTTCAAGCTTTCAGATAGAAAAATTCCAGCACAAAGGATGTCACTTTTAGTCAGCCACATTTTCCAGCTGAGTTCATCTTGAGCCTGTCGTTCCCAGTAGACTCCAGCTTTTTGTTTCCAATTTCCATAATTCTATGTTAGTATTGCAGGTTTGGCCAATTCTACGAACTCAGAAAAGCATTCGGTAGAGGCTGAAGCTTTGTTCGTTTCTCCTGATGGGATGTTGATGCAGACGACAGCTGCATCCTGGTCGTGTTTTTCATAAACTCTGCAGCTGCTAATAGAGAAAACCCCACATACTTTAACATTGCATGCGTGTATGCACAAGTGCGTGTTGATGCACGTGGATGTGTAAATGGGGATAGGTAAGACCGTCTACTGTTACCAAAGAGACATTTGTTTAAAGGTGTTATGTGGTGGTAAACAAAGTCTATGCGAACAGACCCTGTTTCATCGGACTTCAGACCCGTGTTTTTAACTAATTGAGAGATTGTGGCAAACCTGCTTGGAGCAAGTCTGTTGGCTCCATTTTCCCAACAATATCTGCTCAGTTTGTGTCTCTGCATCGTCTTTTGTTAATTCTTGCAATATTTCAAACTCTGTCATTATTATTATATTGGTTATGGTGATCAGTGATCTTTGATGTTACTGTTGTAATTGTCTGGGCATGAACTGAGCCCATGCAAGGCAGTGAGCTTGGCCCATGCTGTGTGTGTTCTCACTGCTCTACTCGATGGTCATTCGCTTGTGTCTCCCCTGCTTCTTGCACCTCCCATTCCCTGTAACACAACGGCATTGAAATTAAGCCAGTTAATAACCCTATAGCAGCCTCTAAGTGTTCAAGGAAAGGGAACAATTTCACGTCTCTCACTTTAAATCAGAAGCTCAAAATGATTAACCTTCGTGAGAAAGGCATGCTGAAAGCTGAGATAGGCTGAAAGAGAGGCCTTATGCATCCAACAGCTAGCCAAGTGGTGAATGCAAAGAAAAAGTTCCTGAAGGAAATTAAGAGTGGTCCTCCAGTGAACACATGAATGATGAGAAAGTGAAACAGCCTTGTTGCTGATATGAAGAAAGTTTTAGTGGTCTGGATAGATGACCAGACCAGCCATAACAGTCCCTTAAACTAAAGCCTAATCCTGAGCTTTACCTCTCTTCAATTCTGTGAAGTCCGAGAGATGTGAGAAAACTGCAGAAGAATATTCATAGTTTGAAGTTAGCAACGATTTGTTCATGAGGTTTCAGGAAAGAAGTCGTCTCCATCACATAAGATTGCAAGGTGAGGCAGCAAGTGCTGACGTAGAAACCGCAGCAAGTTATCCAGAGAATCTAGCAAAAATATTTCATGAAGGTGACACCCTACAACAGATTGTCAATGTAAATGAAATGCATTATATATTCCCAATATCAGAAGAAGATACCACCTAGGATGTTCATAGCTAGTGAGAAGTCAATGCCTGACTTCAAAGCTACAAACGACAGGCTGACCTCTTGTTAGAGGCTAATGCAGCTGGTGACTTTAAGTAGAAGCCAGTGCTTATTTACATTCTGAAAATCTTAGGGCCCTTAAAAATTATGCTAAACCTACTCTGCTTCTACTCTATAAATGGACCAAGAAAGTCTGGACGACAGTACATCTGTTTGCTGAGTATTTTAAGTCCACTCATGAGACCTGCTTCTCAGAAAAAAAAAAATTCCTTTTGAAATATGACTGCATCTGGAGACCCAAAAGCTCTGATGGAGACTCTTGTTGTTTTCATGCCTGCTAATCCAACATCACTCTGCAGCCCATGGAGCAGGAGTAATTCCAACTTTCAAGTCTTACTGTTTAAGCAATACATTTGGGGAGACTACAGTTCAGTTCAGTTCAATCACTCAGTCGTGTTCGACTCTTTGCGACCCCATGAATCACAGCACGCCAGGCCTCCCTGTCCATCACCAACTCTAGGAGTTCACTCAGACTCACGTCCATTGAGTCCATGATGCCATCCAGCCATCTCATCCTCGATCGTCCCCTTCTCCTCCTGCTTTCAATCCCTCCCAGCATCAGGGTCTTTTCCAATGAGTCAACTCTTCGCATGAGGTGGCCAAAGTACTGGAGTTTCAGCTTTAGCATCATTCCTTCCAAAGAAATCCCAGGGTTGATCTCCTTCAGAATGGACTGGTTGGATCTCCTTGAAGTCCAAGGGACTCTCAAGAGTCTTCAACACCACAGTTCAAAAGCATCAATTCTTCAGCACTCAGCCTTCTTCACAGTCCAACTCTCACATCCATACATGACCACAGGAAAAACCATAGCCTTGACTAGATGGACCTTAGTCGACAAAGTAATGTCTCTGCTTTTGAATATACTATCTAGGTTGGTCATAACTTTTCTTCCAAGGAGTAAGCGTCTTTTAATTTCATGGCTGCAGTCACCATCTGCAGTGATTTTGGAGGCCAAAAAATAAAGTCTGACACTGTTTCCACTGTTTCCCCATCTATTTCCCATGAAGTGATGGGACCAGATGCCATGATCTTCGTTTTCTGAATGTTGAGCTTTAAGCCAACTTTTTCACTCTCCTGATGGACCTTAGTCGACAAAGTAATGTCTCTGCTTTTGAATATACTATCTAGGTTGGTCATAACTTTTCTTCCAAGGAGTAAGTGTCTTTTAATTTCATGGCGCAGTCACCATCTGCAGTGATTTTGGAGCCCCCCAAAATAAAGTCTGACACTGTTTCTACTGTTTCCCCATCTATTTCCCATGAAGTGATGGGACCAGATGCCATGATCTTCATTTTCTGAATGTTGAGCTTTAAGCCAACTTTTTCACTCTCCTCTTTCACTTTCATCAAGAGGCTTTCCTTTTCTCCTTTGCTTTTTGCTTCTCTTATTTTCACAGCTATCAATTTAATTCTTGGGCCATCTGATGAACTTAGAAGGGTAGAGGGAATTTTTTTCCTTTCTGAAAGTGTTAAGTATAAAGGGAGAAATTATCCACTTACAAAAGTTTTAACTAAAGTGCTGGCTTTAAGGTGGTGCTCCATACCAGATGAATTTTTCTTGCTGAACCAAGCTTGGATCTGCTTGCCTGCACAGAATAAAGTCAATCTGCTGACATCAGGTTGTGGTGAAGGAAAATGTATATTTATTATAAAGGCACTGGTATATGGAGAATGGTGGCTTGTGCTCTAAAACCCCAATCTTCCCAAAGGGTTTCAGTAAAGCAATTTTAAAGACAAATTGTTGGGTGCGGGAGGGTGCACCACACACAGGGTTTGTGATTGGGTTATGGGAGGTTAACATTATTGATCCTTAGAGTGCCACTAGTTCTGGAGGTTGATGGTCATCAAATCATTAATTTCTTCCATTTGGTGATGGTGTTAATGTCTGTAAAACAACTCAGGAAGTGTGAATCAGATTACAGCAATGGATATGGGACAGCGGTTTGTCCCTGAGAAGAGTTACAGAAAAGGACATGGGACAGAAATCTGTCCTGGGAAGGCCCTCTAGGATCCTGGCTTGGTTACATTTTCATTCCTCACATAATTAATAGTAATTCTACCAGGTTTTATGGTGAAAGCCAGTAAAGATCCCTTCAGAGCTCTGGCAAGGGAAGTAGACATTATGAAGGACATCTAGACTATGCTTCATAACAAGGGTTAACCTCTGAAGGAAAGAATTTGCCAGAGTATTATCCCATTCGGGAAGGACATTTATCCTGCTAGACTCTCTTGCTTTTTCATCTTACCTAAGAATAGCCGGAAAGAAAGCTACCTCCATTTGCAAAGGATGTAGGTCACACATTGAGGACCACTAAACAACTGATTTAATTAAAAGATTGTAGAATACTTCTTGCCCACACTCTATTGCAATACCAACCAATTTCCAGTATAAAGAGTATCTGCAGATAAGCTTTTAAGAAACCCTGAAGTCAAAAGGGAAGATGAAAATAAAAACATTAGAGGAATTTTAAAGCTTCTGGCTGCTACAAAACCCACAAAGGTTAAACAAACACAACCCAAATCATGGCCTGATTAACATAAAACCTCACACTAAAGATTTTTTAACTTACTTCCTACTACCTGATTCCTCATGTCCAGGTTTCAACAAAATCTTACAAACATGCTATAAGAAAAAAACAATAACAAAAGACACAACAAGGATCAGAACAATATTTAGACAGAGATGTTGGAATTATTGGACAGGTAATTTAAAATATTAGTGACAATATATTTAAGGCTGTCAAAGAAAGAGCCAACAATGTACAACAATAGAGAGGGGGATTGCTGGGTCATATGCAGTAGTTTTTTGGAATAGATTGAGAAGTACAGGTGCTAATTCTTCTCTAAATTTTTGGCAGAATCCACCTGCGAAAGCTTCTAGTCCTGGACTTTTTGTTTGTTGGGAGTTTTTTTTTTTTTAATTACTTGTTCAATTTTATTACTGGTAATTGGTTCAGTTTTTAAAAAAATTTCTTTTTCGTTCAGTTTTAGGAGATTGTACATTTCTAGGAATTTTTTTCTCCCAAGTTGTCCATTTTATTGGCATATAGTTGTCTATAATTGTCTCTTATGATTTTTTGTATTTCTGCAGGTCAGTTATAACTTCTGCTTTTTCATTTCTGATTTTACAAAAGCAAAAATAAGCAAATGAGTCTACTGAAGCTTAAAAGCTTTTGCTCAACAAAGGAAACTATCAATAAAATGAAAAGACAATCTACTGAATAGAGAAAATATTTGCAAATGATATAAGTGATAAAGTTTAGTATCTAAAATATACAAATAGATCATACAACTCAACATAAGAAAAAATATTTAAAACTGATGAAAAACATAAATGGACATATCTCCAAAGACATACAATGACCAGCAAGAACATCAAAAGATGTTCAACACTGCTGGTCATTAAAGAAATGCAAATCGAAACCAAAAGGAAATATCATCTTACAACTGCCAGAATTACTCTTATGAAAAAACCACAAATAACAAATGCTGTTAAGAATGTAGAGAAAAGGGAACCCTGTACACTGTTAGTGGGAGTAAAAATTGGTGCAGCTGCTGAGGAAAACAATATGGACATTCCTCAATAAACCAAAAATAGAACTACTATATGATATGGCAATTCTGTAATGACAATGTTACCTCTTGATTTACAATTTGGATAACTTTTATTTCTTTTTCTTGCTTTATTGCTGTGGCTAGGACTTACAGTACTATGTTAAATAGAAGAGATAAGAGTGAGCATCCTTGTCGTGTTCTAAATTTTAACAGGAAATTTTCAGCTTTTCGCCATTGAGTATGATACTGGCTGGGGGTTTGTCAAAAATAGTTTTTATTATGTTGAGACGTGTTCTCTCTATACCTACTTTGGTAAGCATTTTTTAGTCATGAATGGATGTTTAATTTTGTCACATGCTTCATCTGCATCTATTGAGATGATCATGTGGTTTTTCTTTTGTTTATGTGATGTGTCACATTGATAGATTTGTGTATGTTGAATTTTGGATGAATCCCACTTGGTTGTGGCGTATGGTCTATTCTGTGTGTTGTGGGATTTGGTTTGCTAATATTCTGTTGAGAATTTTTGCATCTATCTTAATCAAAAATATTGGCCTGTAATTTTTTTGGAGCTTTCTTTGATTTTGTTATCAGAGCAGTGGTGGCTTCATAGAATATCTTTGCAAGTGTTTCCTCCCCTTCAATCTTTTGAAAGAGTTTGAGAGAGGTTGGTATAAGTTCTTCTTTGTAGTTTGGTAGAATTTGCCTGTGAAGCTTAAATTATTATCTTTTGTCTTACTATCTTATTACATGTGAACATGCAGGGCTCACATACAATATTTTCTTCAAAATAGAATTACTTAAACGTTATGGCACCCTGTGTAACTTGTGAACATTATTGTTCATCTTGGAAAAAATGTTTCACATTAATACATTCAGAAGTTTATTTTTCATTTCCTACAATGAGATGCATTTTATGTTATATATGCAAGGCAGCCTAAACCCAGTCATAATTGTTTTCTCTCTTCCTTGATATATGGAATTATAGTATATGTTTATAAAGGCAGTCAAACCATTATATATTCTATTTTGCTTGCAAATATATACATTTGACATCATTGTTATTAGGAATTCATAAAGCAGATGTTTAAATGAGCAAGTGAAGAAGATCAACAACTTTGCTCTTACTGTCTCTAATAATGACCTACTTTTTGGGTGTTTGGTACAGTTTTTAAAAGAATTGTCATTTGGTTGGTTGTGTGATTATCAGGATCAGTTCATTACCTTACCCTTTGAATCCAGTCTTCTACAATGACAAGGCCAATACAGACTCCCAAATGCCCTCCTTAAATAAGGCCTAGCATGAAAGAAGGGTCTAGCATGCAATGAAATAAAAAGCTATATCCATTTTGAGTTCAAACAAAGTTTAGATTAATTATATTGAACCCATGCATAATTATTCAACATCCCAACCCTTCTGCCCAACACTTATCAAAGAGAAAAATTACAAAGATAATAAAATACATATTGATAGCAAGGAGTTTGTATTCCACTAGAAATGTTTCTCATATGCACATTTGCTAAGTATTTCACATATTTTTATAAAATGTTGATAAATTCAAATGTTTCACATATACTTCCCTCTTACTTTTCTTTTCTTTTTTTTTTTCAAACTTGGCTTTTACTTCTGATATAATTTCCAGTGCTTACCTAGGTCTGTCATTAAAGTCAGGAATATTTTCCATAATGCACTCATCTCATGTCCCAAGTTCTCTCAAACTGTCTGGATATTCCTGAAATCAGAAAAAAACATCTCTCTCTGACCCTCCTTTAGAAGAGCAAAAGATAGGAACGGCATATCTAGTCAAAATAGATTCTAAGTATTTCCCGAGATATCACCACATCCTTCTTTCTAACACACAGTATATAAGGTTTATCATTGCTTAATCCAGAATATTCCAGTGACATCCTCACTGGCATTTCTTTCTTATAAAACCACTGTCCTGTAGTTAATCCTCCTTAACACCAACAAAACGCTCTTTATAATGCAAGAAGAGAGACAGTACTACTCTCCTGGCAAAACTTCTTTAATGATTCCTTGAAGCTTACACAAGCTCCAAATCATTTAGCATAACATCCGTTCTTCAAAATCTGTACCTACTTATATTATAAGAAAATCTCAGTTTTTCTTCCATTGTCTGAACACCAGTCATGACGCAGATATCAGTCTGCCCACATTTTAAACACATGCTCTTGGCCTCTTCCATTTGGTAATTGGGAAAATTAGAAAAGTTTTGTTTCTTCTGTCTAGATTTTTCTTTCCAAGTTTGTCCACTTGTCAAACATTTATTCAAACTTCAGTACACTTCAGCTCCAAGTTCTTGGAGAAGTTTCTCTACACTTTGAAGGCAAAAATAAAACTTTTATTTTTTCTTTCATTGCATAGCACTTTGTAAATAAATATCTGCTGTAATGTGCTATCATATTTAATTGATTACACATCTGGCTCATCAAATAGATGTAGTTATCCTCACATGTCTTTGATCTTTTCTTCCGTGTCTGTTTATAATGACCAGAGTTTGATACTTGTTGCTTTGCATTTCCATCCATATTTGCCTTTAAAATGTGATGTCATTGTTGCAGATGATACATGTGAAGGAAATGGTAATTATATTGAATATCTATTTGACCAGCCCTGGGGCAAGTGCTGTATGTACATTAATTACTTTAATTTCTTAGCAATTATTTTATTTCAATTCTACAAGATGGCTTTTTTTTTTTTTTTTTACATACCGCCATGATTATGGTATTCAGAGAGCATATCTAACTTCTTTAAGACCACACACTAGCAAAAGTGGTTCTAGATTTTCTCCTTAATCAGGTAAAGTAACATACAGTCAACACAAGAGTTCCTGGATTTGACTTCTAGTTTTGTCACCTGTTGTTGATGACATTGACATGTAATATATTTTCTCTATCTCAATTTCCCCATCTATAAAGTGGGCCAGTACTATCAAATACCTCATAAGCTGTTATAAGTGTTCAACAAATCAACAGTTTTTAAAGCATTTAGAATAGCATTTACTGTGGAGTAAGAATGATAAAGTTATTTTCAACATCTCCCAGAATTCTCTGACCTATTTTGTCTTCTTTTACTCCAACTCTTGGAGAAGGCAATGGCACCCCACTCCAGTATTCTTGTCTGGAAAATCCCGTGGACGGAGGAGCCTGGAAGGCTGCAGTCCATGGGGTTGCGACTGAGTGACTTCACTTTCACTTTTCACTTTCTCACATTGGAGAAGACAATGGCACCCCACTCCAGTGTGCTTGCCTGGAGAATCCCAGGGACAGGGGAGCCTGGTGAGCTGCCGTCTATGGGGTCGCACAGAGTCAGACATGACTGAAGCGACTTAGCGGCAGCAGCAGCAGCATTCCAACTCTTTATGATTTCAGAATTATCATCTCTTTATACCTAGTTGCATTCCTAGTTATTCCATAGTTATACTTAGTTGGCATTCCTTTCCATATATACAGTGACCCATGAACAATAAAGATAAGTATCTCATTAATTTGAGTATCCAGGCAGAGAGGAACTCTGAGGTCTACTAAGCACATTTTCATGATACATGATAGTGGACTAAGAAAATATTTGGCATAGTTAAAAGAGAGAATAGATTGAAGAGTTCATACTAGGGGATGGCCAACTTTTTATGTACAGGCCAGGTAGAAAATATTTTAGGGTTTGCAAGCCATATAGTCTTCATTGCAACTATCAAACACTGTTCTTAAAGCACAAAGGCAGCCGTAGATGATATAAAATGAATTCATTTGGCCATCTTCAGAAAAACTTTGTTTCAGACAGTGAAATTTGAATTTCACATATTTTTATGAGTTAGAAAAAGTTATTCAACTTTTTTTCAACTATCTAAAAACATAAAAAAGAAACATTTTCAGCACATGAGATATACAAAAGGTGTTAGGCCAGATTTGTCTTTTGGCCATGGTTTGGTGACGCCTTATTTGGACAAAGAAATTCATCCCCCAAATGTTTATGTTTAGTTCTCCTCCCGTAGGTTTCCGTGTTAGTTGGTTGCTATTCAAACATTCTTCTTCTTTTTTTTAATTACCAATAACTGAACTCTTTTCTCTTTGAGTTTTAGCTGAGGAAAGGATAATTAAAGTCTATGTTTAAAATATCTGTGGAAGAATGAGGAATCTAATACAGTATAAATATAGGATGGCAGGTATAGATATGCACTTCTGTTACAATTCTAAGATATTTTCCTAGCACATGTGTACCTGTGATGAGTGATAATTCAGCTGGAAGACATGAGTCCTGAATGAATTGAATAGAGTGGGCAAGGAGGCAGCACTTTCTTTACTTCTTTAAGATGATCTGGCAATTTATCACTCTGCACATGAGCATGAAATATCAAATGTTATTTGAGACCTAAGATCCTTGAGATTTGCCTTTAGTTACTCCTAGCAGAGTTACTCTCTGGAAAATCAGGCAATGGAGAGGTGAAGCATTAGAAAGGGCCCTTCTGACATAATGCATTTCCTTTGGAGATATCCTGACAAAGAGAAGAAGAAATGTAGAAAGTAAATACCTGACAATAGCAGAAAAATCAGTTTCAGTTTTTCATTTCACTCCCTACCTTGCAGTTAAGTTCCTTTGAAATCAATGAGAATCTTTAATGTAGGGGAGGCCTGAGTGAGGCAAAGAGAGAGATAAAATCTGACCATACAGATAGCTATGCAGTAAAGAACTAAATAGAGTCCTGTTTTTTTTTTTCATTTTTTATCCTAATTATCAATGATTTTGAAAGTGAACAGTCTTTAATAATAGTAGTTATCTAGATAAGTGTTCCATGACACTATACTTTCAGTTCAGTTAGGTCGCTTAGTCGTGTCCGACTCTTTGCGACCATGAATCGCAGCACGCCAGGCCTCCCTGATGATCATCATCTCCCGGAGTTCACTCAAACTCATGTCCATAGAGTCGGTGATGCCATCCAGCCATCTCATCCTCTGTCGTCCCCTTCTTCACCTGCCCCCAATCCCTCCCAGCATCAAAGTCTTTTCCAATGAGTCAACTCTTCATATGAAGTGGCCAAAGTACTGGAGTTTCAGCTTTAGCATCATTCCTTCCAAAGAAATCCCAGGGTTGATCTCCTTCAGAATGGACTGGTTGGATATCCTTGCAGTCCAAGGGACTCTCAAGAGTCTTCTCCAACACCATAGCCCAAAGCATCAATTCTTCAGCACTCAGTTTCTTCACAGTCCAACTCTCACATCCATACATAGTGACTGGAAAAAACCATAGCCTTGACTAGACAGACATTTGATGGCAAAGTAATGTCTCTGCTTTTGAATATGCTTTCTAGGTTGGTCATAACTTTTCTTCCAAGTAGTAAGCGCTCTTTAATTTCAAGGCTGTAGTCGCCATCTGAGGTGATTTTGGAGACCCCCAACATAAAGTCTATGTGGAAACAGTGGAAACACTGTTTCTCCCGGGCAGGCTTGATTTCAGCTTGTGCTTCTTCTAGCCCAGCATTTCTCATGATGTACTCTGTATATAAGTTAAATAAGCAGGGTGACAATATACAGCCTTGACGTACTCCTTTTCCTATTTGGAACCAGTCTGTTGTTCCATGTCCAGTTCTAACTGTTGCTTCCTGATCTGCATACAGATTTCTCAAGAGGCAGGTCAGATGGTCTGGTATTCCCATCTCTTTCAGAATTTTCCACAGTTTATTGTGATCCACACAGTCAAAGGCTTTGGCATAGTCCATAAAGCAGAAATAGATGTTTTTCTGGAACTCTCTTGCTTTTTCCATGATCCAGTGGATGTTGGCAATTGATCTCTGGCTCCTCTGCCTTTTCTAAAACCAGCTTGAACATCTGGATGGTTCATGAACACACATGGTTCATGTATTGCTGAAGCCTGGCTTGGAGAATTTTGAGCATTACTTTCCTAGCATGTGAGATGAGTGCAATTGTGCAGTAATTTCAGCATTCTTTGGGATTGGAATGAAAACTGATCTTTTTCCAGTCCTGTGGCCACTGCTGAGTTTTCCAAATTTGCTGGCATATTGAGTGCAGCACTTTCACAGCATCATATTTTGAGATTTGAAATAGCTCAACTGGCATTCCATCACCTCCACTAGCTTTTTTCATAGTGAGGCTTCCACTTGACTTCACATTCCAGGATGCCTGGCTCTAGGTGAGTGATCATACCATCGTGATTATCTTGGTTGTGAAGATGTTTTATGTACAGTTCTTCTGTATATTCTTGCCACCTCTTCTAAATATCTTCTGCTTCTGTTAGGTCCAGACCATTTCTGTCCTTTATAAAGCCCATCTTTGCATGAAATGTTCCCTTGGTATCTCTAATTTTCTTGAAGAGCTCTCTAGTCTTTCCCGTTCTGTTGCTTTCCTCTATTTCTTTGCATTGATCACTGAGGAAGGCTTTCTTATCTCTTCTTGCTATTCTTTGGAACTCTGCATTCAGATGCTTATCTTTCCTTTTCTCCTTTCCTTTTTGCCTCTCTTCTTTTCACAGCTGTTTGTAAGGCCTCCCCAGACAGCCATTTTGCTTTTTTGCATTTCTTTTCCATGGGGATGGTCTTGATCTTTGTCTCCTGTACAATGTCACGAACCTCAGTCCATAGTTCATCAGGCACTCTATGTATCAGATCTAGTCCCTTAAATCTATTTCTGATTTCCATTGTATAATCATAAGAGATTTGACTTAAGTCATACCTGAAAGGTCTAGAGGTTTTCCCTACTTTCTTCAACTTAAGTCTGTATTTGGCAATAAGGAATTCATGATCTGAGCCACAGTCAGCTCCCAGTCTTGTTTTTGCTGACTGTATAGAGTTCTCCATTTTTGGCTGCGAAGAATATAATCAGTCTTATTTTGGTGTTGACCATCTGATTATGTCCATGCATAGAGTCTTCTCTTGTGTTGTTGGAAGAGAGTGTTTGCTATGACCAGTGCGTTCTCTTGGCAAAACTCTATTAGACTTTGCCCTGCTTCATTCCATATTCCAAGGCCAATTTGCCTGTTACTCCAGGTGTTTCTTGACTTCCTACTATACTTTACTTAGGGTTTAATTTGGTTTTCTATGTGTTTAAATATCTTGGAAATTTCAGCAAGAATAAAAAATTTACTAGTTAATAATTTTAAGCATGATATAATTAATTAATAAAGAGATGTTTTGTTTTGGAACCAGTAAGGAAGATTAAAGTATGTGAGGTGTTAAGTTTTTCTGGTAAGGTATTTTTGGTTTTATTTCTGTTTTTAGTTCTATCACAGAATAGTTTACAAGCTGTAACAAAATGTTCTTGCAAAAAAAGTGGCACTTAAGTTTTTGCACATCTTGTTTAGTCCACTTTGTTTTCTAGCTCCTATTCCACTTCAACTCACTCACTGGCTTATGATTTAGGGCCAGATCAGCCTCTATCTTTTGAGGAAACCTGGTAGAATTTAAATCTCAAATAAGAAAAAACCTAGGCATATACTCTTTATAGATGATTACAGTTTAAAAATTATTAATGCTTTTGATTATACATAAAAATTCATGTAAGTGAAGTTAAACAGTGGTAAGAGTAATGATGTTAATAGAATCCATCACAAAACCTTGACTATATGAATTCTAAGAGAAATACATAAAAAGTAGGAAATCCTTCTAAATGTCAGACTTTCCTATCACATGTCTGTAGGCTTTTTGTATTATATAAGAGGAAACATATGCTTGTAAATCCATAGGAAAGCATATTTTTAGTGTGTCTCACCTTCTCCCACTACCCATGTTGTTTGGTCACCTTATGAAATAAATCAGCTCTTAAGCAAAACGTCATATCCTCCATTCTTAGATTGTGAGCAGTGGCTCAAGTAGACAAAGATGTATAAATGATCCTCCATGATCATCACCCACTCTTCTGAAAGTTTTGCCTGATGACAAATAATTGGAAAATGCAGAATGAAGTTCATTTGACAACCACAGATTTTCCATGATTCATATATGGTATAGGAGGAACTGATAATTGTTATTTCAGTTGCTAAGTCATGACCAGCTCTTTTTGAGCCCCATGGACTGTAGCCCATGAGGCTCCGTGTCCATCAAATTTCCTATTACCATCACTTCATGGCAAATAGATTGGGAAACAATGGAAACAGTGACAGACTTTATATTCTTGGGCTCCAAAATCACTGCAGATGGTGACTGCAGCCATGAAATTAAGATGCTTGCTCCTTGGAAGAAAGGCTATGACCAACCTAGAAAGCATATTAAAAAGCAGAGACATTACTTTGCCAACACAGGTCCATCTAGTCAAAGCTATCGTTTTTCCTGTAGTAATGTATGGATGTGAGAGTTGGACCATAAAGAAAGCTGAGCACCAAAGAATTGATGCTTTTCAACCATGGTGTTGGAAAAGACTCTCGAGAGTCCCTTGGACAGCAATGATATCCAACCGGTCAATCCTAAAGGAAATCATTCCTGAATATTCATTGGAAGGACTGATGCTGAAGCTAAAGCTCCAATACTTTGTCTACCCGATGGCAAGAACTAACTCATTGGAAATGACCCTGATGCTGGGAAAGATTAAAAGCAGGAGGAAAAGGGGATGACAGGATTAGATGGTTGAATGACATCAATGACTCGATGGATATAAATTTGAGCAAACTCCGGGAGTTGGTGATGAACAAGGAAGCCTGGTGTGTGACAGTCTATGGGGTTGCAAAGAGTTGGACACAACTGAATGCCCTTTGCTGCCTGCTCTTTCCCCCATACCTGTATATGTGGTTGCAACTATCCTCTGCCATTACATAAGCATATGCAGCTAAGACCATGGAGCCAAGTGAACACACACCACCAGCTCTGGCAAACACAGTCATCTGCCAGGTCTCTGGCCACAAACCTGGAGGGACTGCTAAGGACCCCAGTAGCTCTGCAGCCTCTATCAACAGGTCCACTCCTTTGAAGTAATCACCAAGGGCAACACAGTTGTTAATGCTGTGGATCACAGTGGCTTGAGCCAAAGAGTCATAATGCCCTTTCCCCACCCAACCAGTCCCAGAGGTGCCACATTCCCCTGACACTTGGTACTCTGCACCAGTAGACCAGGGTCACAGCATGCTCCAGGATGGCCCCACCCAAAGGTGAAGGTTATGAAAGTCACTCCATAAAGTATGGAAGAGGTAATGGCATCTACAAATATACAGACCTCTACACAAGGCTACAGGATTCAGAAAGAAGCAGGGAAACATGACTTCACCAAAGGTACACAGTAAACTTCCAGTAACTGATCAAAAGGAAATGAAGCTACAGCAAATGAACACTATAGAATTCAGAATAATTGTTCCAAATATGCCCAGAGAGCTACAGTAGAAAACATAAATAATTTAACAAAGTCAGGAAAACCATATAAGACAAAATAAGAAGTTCAACAAAGAGAGAACATAAAAAAGAACCAGAGAGAAATATATGCAATAATGAAAAAATAATAGGACATAGGAGGACATAAATACAATTTAAAGGTCCAAAATTTCTATTACAGTTGAGGAAGATGGAAATAATATGATTTGTACTAATCCATAATAAGGCAAGACTGCCCATTATAATCTCTGGAATAATCACTAAGATATGGTATAAAATATGTAACTTACAAGTTAGAGATGGAAAAGAAGAAAATAATAGTATTTGTATGATCTAAAAATCATCAAGACAGAAAACAACTTTAAAAAAAAGATACAAACAGAAAATGAATAGTAAGATGATGGTTCTAAACATAAACATTATGAATAATATTAAATCAAAAGGGAAAATTGACCAAATAAAACTAAAAAGTCAAAGCTGATAAAAAGGTAATGGAGTTTCATGTATCTTACAAAACACTTCTACAAAGACAACTCAGAATGATTTAAAGTGATGTGTATGCAATATTAAAAGAAACTGCTATACATATATCATACAATGTTGAATTTCAATAAGGGATATTTAATGCACTAAAGAGGAACAGTTTATAGTAATAAAAAGATTAATCCAACAGGAAAAAAATCATAAATCTCTAGGTTTCAGTTCAGTTCAGTTGCTCAGTTGTATCTGACTCTGCGAGCCCATGGACTGCAGCATACCAGGCCTCCCTGTCGATCGCCAACTGCCGGAATTTACTCAAACTCATGTCCATTGAGTCGGTGATGCCATCCAACCATCTCATCCTCTGTGATCCCCTTCTCCTCCCGCCTTCAATCTTTTCCAGCATCAGGGTCTTTTCCAATGAGTCAGTTCCTTGCATCTGGTGGCCAAAATATTGGAGTTTCAGCTATAGCATCAGTCCTTCCAAAGAACACTCAGGAATGATCTCCTTTAGAATGAACTGGTTGGATCTCCTTGCAGTCCAAGGGAGTCTCAAGAGTCTTCTCCAACACCACAGTTCAAAAGCACCAATTCTTTGGCACTCAGCTTTCTTTATGGTCCAAATCTCACACCCATGCATGACCCCTGGAAAAACCATATCCTTGACTAGATGGACCTTTGCTGCAAAGTAATGTCTCTGCTTTTTAATATGCTCTCTAGGTTGGTCATAGCTTTTCTTCCAAGGAGCAAGTGTCTTTTAATTTCAAGGCTGCAGTCACCATCTGCAGTGATTTTGGAGCCCACAAAAATAAATTCTGTCATTGTTTCCCCGTCTATTTGCCATGAAGTGATGGGACCAGATGCCATGATCTTAGTTTTCCGAATGTTGAGTTTTAAGCCAACTTTTTCCCTCTCCTCTTTCACTTTGATCAAGAGGCTCTTTGGTTCCTTAGAAGTTCTTTAGAAGAAATGAAGAGCCTCTCTTTGTATACCTTTCAGAATTAATCTATTCCAGGAACTCATGCCAGTACATAAATATGTTGTTCTTATCCACAATCTTTTCAGCCTGTGAAACTGTCACTGGGAATACATATTGTTAAACAGATAAACACTTAAGAATTGAGATTCATGAAATTTAATTGGTTAATTGCTTTACTGGTTTCAGTCTCTAGAAAATGTATATTATATACACAGCAGTTACTTTGAAGATGACAATTTCATCCTGGATGTCAACTTGCCTTATTGTATCTATAAAATGGCAAAATACACTTGATTTTGATTCCCTAATATCTTTATGTTACTTATTTTAGAAATGTTATAAATTTCTCATTTAGATAACTTTACATTTAAATGTTTATTTTACACTTTATATTTTGATGTTAAAGGTAAGGAATAATAGTTGTAAAGCTATTGATAACATAGACTTCAGATTTTTTCTATATCTAGTTATTAAAGGTATTATTAAAATATCTAAAGAAGTAATCAATGTTAGGAAATAATCTAATAACCAATTATGTTGTGAAACCTTCTTAAGAAGTCATAGTTTAAATTGTTAATTGAATTTACTATTTATAAGAGAACTTCTGATCAGAAAAACATAAAATTATTGTTTTGAAAATATCTTAGTTAGTAAACATTTTGCTTCTTAAAATCTACAATTAGATAAAAATTGATTCAAAATAGCAAAGCTTTTTTCCAGCTACTTGGATTGTAACTGAGAATGAACACCAAGTAAATACCTGTCAAAGCTTTCTTGGCTACTGACTAGAAAATTTCAAATATTGGTTATAATTTATCTGTTACCTCCTGTTATTATATTGAAAAATTTTGTCTTTTGTGAGCAATTCAACTTGCCAGTTAGTCCTATAGCTCTGCTGAGGGAACAAAGATATTAAACAAAGCCTGCTCTTTAATCTAGGAGATTCCCCACAGTCAATTTGTGAACTACCAAAGTTCACAGATTGATATCTTATTGTAATCCTACATAGCAAACCAGAAATATTAAAAAGAAGTAAATACTTTGACATGGAAAACAGTTGAGAGCATAAATACAATTCAGTCTTTCCACTGCAGTAATAATTGACATTTTTTGACCTATGGTGAAAATAAAAGACCTGATAGATAATTATCCAATCTGCAGCTTTGTAATGAAAATAACATTAAAACAAACAATAATTATGCTACATTTTTTTAAAATTATGTAACTATAAATAGCATATTCCCTTTGTTTCAAATAAATATACAATACTAATTTATGGGCCATTTATTTATATACATAGTATGTATAACTGGGCTGGTTATTAGATATAATCAAACACTCATTTTCCAGAATGAGGAAATTGAGGCTTAATCAAATATTTATGGGAAATCTATCAGTCTGTGACACAAACCTACTACCTGGAATATATTTTCAACATAGCTATCATGTTCTAATGCAGATGAACATTTTATTTTCTGAATTCCCATTTATAAACTTAAGTCTTTTAAGAATAGATGTAGTAATTGGTTAATTTTTGGAGTAAGATAATCTTATGTCACATTGGTACACTGTGTTAAATATTACTTAATAAGACAAAATACTATCAAAAAAATTCATAATTATACTTTACTCATAATACTATTAAAAACAGATATTTATATATCTTATTTTCCATATTTTCATATAATATAGTAAAGTGATAGTAAATTAGTGATTAATACAAATTCCAATGCCAGCATACATGGGCAATAACTAAAGAGTTATATTTGTTGTTCATTGTTCAGTTGCTGAGTTGTGTCCTACTCTTTTGACTCCATGGACTGCAGCATGCCAGGCTTCCCTGTCCTCCATCAACTCCTGGAATTTGCTCAAGTTCATGTCCATTAGGTCAGTGATGCTATCTAACCATATGATCCTCTGCCAGAGTTTTATATCACTTGCCATTTGCCTAATGACTTATTCAGTTTAGCTCAATGGAATATGGTGATTAATCCTGCCTAAAAGGTAGATTTGGTTGTTATCTTGATTTTACAGATAAGGAAACTTGAATTTAGTGGAGCTGGAATTTGAATTTTAGACTCAAGAACCACACTCTGACACCTCATGATTTTTATTTAATGTATCTTAGTGATGTCCATGGGGAAGGCAATGGCATCCCACTCCAGTACTTTGCCTGGAAAATCCTGTGGGCGGAGGAGCCTGTTAGGCTGCAGTCCATGGGGTCGCTAACAGTTGGGCACGACTGAGCAACTTCACTTTTACTTCTCACTTTCATGCATTGGAGAAGGAAATTGCAACCCACTCCAGTGTTCTTGCCTGGAGAATTCCAGGGATGGGGGAGCCTGGTGGGCTACCGTCTATGGGGTCGCACAGAGTCGGACACGACTGAAGTGACTTAGCAGCAGCAGCAGCAGCAGCAGTGATGTCCATGTAAAGATGTACCATACAGTGTTGGAAATACAGAACCGCCTGGAGTTTAGAAGAGAGTTAAACTTTGAAGATATAAATTTGGAACTCATCAAATATCAAGGGGATTGATGAAAGGTCCAATAAAGAATATAAATTAAGGCTAGGGGGGATGTACCACTGCAGTTCAAATTAAATAATGTAGAGGGTGAGCAGCAAGCAGAGTCATGAAGACCAGATAAAATCTCCTCCAGGACAAAAACATCATTAAGGTGAAGAGTATCCTTTAATAGCTATATTTAAAATGGACAAATTGTCATATATTTTCAGTTTTATTTTTATTGTTAAATATTTTCTAGGTTAAATAACTCAGGATACGAATATGATATTTACTCATTACTATTTCATTATAAATAAATTATGGAATCATATAAAAAGATTATTCAGTGTATTTTTTAAAAATTCAGAATATTTTAAACATATGTAACCCTATTCCATGAATTTGTCTCACTTCACTTGTATAGTGATAGGTACACAGGAATCATTACAATTTAATTAACTCATTCATTCAGCAAATATAAAGGATTTATTATGTTTTAGATACTATTTTACCCACTCCAGTGTTCTTGCCTGGAGAATCCCAGGGACAGAAGAGCCTGGTAGGCTGCCATCTCTGGGGTTGCACAGAGTTGGACACGACTGAAGCGACTTAGCAGTAGCAGCAGCAGATACTATTTTAAGTGTTCAAGGATTTATTAGCATGCAGAAAATAATTTCTTCCCTCATCTTGTGTCTTTTGTCTGGTGAGTCAAGGTATCAACACAGATGTAAATAACAAATGAAACAGAATTTCAGATACTGAGAAGTTCTCTAAAACATAAAAGAGAAATTCAATAAGGAGTTGTGGTAAGTAATTAATGGATCCTAATTTAACTAGCACAACCAGAAAAGCTTTTTTGGATGGCTAGCATTTGGGATAGACGGTAGATGAGAATGGATGAACCTTGGAAATACCTGGGATGTAGCTACAGGCAACATGGAAAGCAAGTACAAAGACCAAACTTGACTTACTGAAAAGTTAGTACGAGATACAAAATGGCCAGAAGTAAATTAATGTGGGGTAAACTGTAGTGGTTGATTTTAGAAACACAGGTAAGATAACAATTTATTATTTAATTAGGGCTGCAAAGTAGGAGAAGGCAATGGCACCCCACTCCAGTACTCTTGCCTGGAAAATCCCATGGATGGAGGAGCCTGGTAGGCTGCAGTCCATAGGGTCTCGAAGAGTTGTACACGACTGAGCGACTTCACTTTCACTTTTCACTTTCATGCACTGGAGAAGGAAATGGCAACCCACTGCAGTGTTCTTGCCTGGAGAATCCCAGGGACGGGGGAGTCTGGTGGGCTGCCATCTCTGGGATCACACAGAGTTGGACACAACTGAAGTGACATAGCGGCAGCAGCAGCAAAGTATTATATTATTATGCTTGTAGGCCTTATTAGGGTGTGTGTGTGTTGTCCTCTATATCCTATGGAAAACTATGGAAAGGATTTAAGCAGGGTAATGATGGCCTAATACATATTTTAGAAAAAGGAATATGGAAAATAAACATTTGTAAAAAAAAAGTAAAGCCAAAAAACTAGAGAGGAGGCTATGAAACTATTACACTGCAACCCAAGCCTGCCATCTGCAGTTACACTTTCTGCAATTTTAGTTACCCACCGTCAACAGATCTGAAAATATTAAATGAAATCTCACAAATAATTCAAAAGTGTTAAATTGTTCTGAGTTCTCACACCATCCTGCCCATCCTACCTGCGGTGTGAATGATCCCTTTGTCCAGCCTATCAAGCTCTTTAATCACATAGAAACTACCTGAGTTATCAGATAAACTACCAATATTGGTACTGCACTCAGTGAGTTCAGTCGCTAAGTCATGTCTGACTCTTTGTGACCCCAAGGATGCTTCTTTTGTGATCCAACGGTTGATGGCAATTTGATCTCTGGTTCCTAAGCTTTTCTAAATCTAGCTTGGGCATCTGGAAGTTCTTAGTTCACGTACTCTTGAAGCCTAGCTTGCTGAATTTTGAGCATTAATTTGCTGGCATGTGAGACAACTGCAATTGTGTGGTAGTTTGAACATTCTTTGGCACTGCCTTTCTTTGGGATTGAAATGAAAACTGACATTTTCCAATTTTGTGGCCACTGCTGAGTTTTCCAAATTTGCAGGCATATAGAGTGCAGCACCGTAACAGCATCATCTTTTAAGACGTTGAAATACATCAGATGGAATTCCATCACCTCCACTAGCTTTGTTCATGGTGCTGCTTCCTAAGGCCCACTTGACTTCTGACTCTGGTTGGATGTCAAGAGTCAAGAATGTGTGACTCTAGGCAAGTGATAACAGCATTGTGGTTATCTGGGTCATTCAGATCTGTTTTGTATAGTTCTTCCTTGTATTCTTGCCACCTCCACTTAATATCTTCTGTTTCTGTTAAATCTATACTCTTTCTGTCCATTATTGTCCCCATCTTCACATGAAATATTCCCTTGGTATCTCTAATTTCCTTCAGATCACTAGTCTTTCCAATTCTATTGTTTTCCTCTATTTCTTTGCATTGATCACTGAGGAAGGTTTTCTTAGCTCTTCTTGCTATTTTTTGGAACTCTGCATTCAGATGGGTATAGCTTTCCTTTTCTCCTTTGCCTTTCACTTCTCTTCTTTTCTCAGCTGTTTGTAAAACCTTCTCAGACAACCATTTTGCCTTTTTGCATTTCTTCTTCTTGGGGATGGTTTTGATCATGGTCTTCTGTACAAAGTTACAAACTCCATCCATAGTTCTTCAAGCATTCTATCAGATCTAATTCCTTGAATCTATTTATCCTTCCCACTGTATAATCATAAGGGATTTGATTTAGGCAATACCTGAATGGTCTAGTGGTTTGCCCTACTTTCTTCAATTTAAGACTAAATTTTGCAATAAGGAATTCATGATCTGACCCACAGTCAGCTCCTGGTCTTGGCTAAAAAGAACAGAATCAAGCTGATTGTGGTATTGACCGTTTGGTGATGTTCATGTGTAGAGACATCTCTTGTGTTGTTGAAAGAAGATGTTTGCTCTGACCACCATGTTCTCTTGGCAAAATTTGTTAGCCTTTGCGCTGCTTCATATTGTACTGCAAGGCCAAACTTGCCTGTTACTCCAGGTGTCTGTTGACTTCTTACTTTTGCATTCCAGTCCCATATGATGAAAAGGATATCTGTTTTTGGTATGGGCTATAGAAGGTCTTGTAGATCATTATAGAACCATTCAGCTTCAGCTTTTTCGGCATTACTGATTGGGGAATAGACTTGGATTACTGTGATATTGAATGGTTTGCTTTAGAAACGAAAAGGGATCATTCTGTCATTTTTGAGATTACACAGAATGCTGTATATTATCACCCTGATTATTTAACTTATATTCAGAGTACATCATAAAAAATGCTGGGCCGGATGAAGCACAAGTTGAAATCAAGATTGCTAGGAGAAACATCAATAACCACACTTATGGCAGAAAGTAAAGAAGAACTAAAAGCCTCTTGATGAAAGTGAAAGAGGAGGGGGGAAACGTGGCTTAAAGCTCAACATTCAAAAAACTAAATCATGGCATCTGGTCCCATCACTTCATGGCAAATAGGTGGGGAAGCAATGAAAATAGTGACAGACTTTATTTGGGGGGGCTCCAAAACCACTGCAGATGCTGACTGCAGCCATGAAATTAAAAGATGTTTGAGATTACACAGAATGCTGTATATTATCACCCTGATTATTTAACTTATATTCAGAGTACATCATAAAAAATGCTGGGCCGGATGAAGCACAAGTTGAAATCAAGATTGCTAGGAGAAACATCAATAACCACACTTATGGCAGAAAGTAAAGAAGAACTAAAAGCCTCTTGATGAAAGTGAAAGAGGAGGGGGGAAACGTGGCTTAAAGCTCAACATTCAAAAAACTAAATCATGGCATCTGGTCCCATCACTTCATGGCAAATAGGTGGGGAAGCAATGAAAATAGTGACAGACTTTATTTGGGGGGGCTCCAAAACCACTGCAGATGCTGACTGCAGCCATGAAATTAAAAGATGCTTGCTCTTTGGAAGAAAAGTTATGACCAATCTAGACAGCATATTAAAAAGCAGAGACATTACTTTGCCAACAAAGGTCCATCTAGTCAAAGTTATGGTTTTTCCAGTAGTCATATATGGATGTGAGAGTTGTACTATAAAGAAAGCTGAGCACTGAAGAATTGATGCTTTTGAACTGTGGTGTTGGAGAAGACTCTTGCGAGTCCTTTGGACCACAAGGAGATCCAACCAGTCAATTCTAAAGGAAATCATTCCTGAATATTCATTGGAAGGACTGATGCTGAAGCTGAAACTCCAATTCTTTGGCAACCTGATGCAAAGAACTGACTCATTGGAAAAGCCCTTATACTGGGAAAGATATAAGGCGGGAGGAGAAGGGAATAACAGAGGACGAGATTGTTGGATGGCATCACCAACTCAATGAATATGAGTTTGAGTAAACTCTGGGAGTTGATGATGGACAGGGAGGCCTGGCACACTGCAGTCCGTGGGGTCACAGAGTTGGACACGACTGAGTAACTGAACTGAACTGAACTGCATTTCGGACTCTTTTGTTGACTAGAGGGCTACTCTGTTTCTTCTAAGGAATTATTGCCCACAGCAGTAGATATAATAATCTTCTGAATTAAATTCATCCATTCCAGTCCCTTTTAGTTCACTGATTCCTAAATTGTGTTTACTTTTGCCATCTCCTGTTTGACCATTTCCAATTTACCTTGATTCATGGACCTAACAGTCCATGTTCCTATGCAATATTGTTCTTTATAGCATCAGACTTTACTTTAACTACCAGTTACATACACAACTGGGCATTGTTTTTGCTTTGTCTCAGCCTCTTCATACTTTCTGGAACTATTTTTCCATTTTCCTCCAGTAGCATATTGGGTGCCTACCAACCTGGGGAGTTCATCTTTCAATGTCATATTTTTTTTTACTTTTCATATTTTTCATGGGGTTCTCAAGGCAAGAATATTGAAGTGGTGTGCCATTGCCTTCTCCTGTGGACCACATTTTGCCAGAACTCTCTACCATGACCCATCCGTCTTGGGTGGCCCTACAGAGCATGGCTCATAGTTTCACTGAGTTAGACAAGGCTGTGATCCAAGTGATCAGTTTGGTTAATTTTATGTTACTGTGGTTTCCATTCTGTTTGCCCTCTGATGGATAAGGGTAAGAAGCTTGTGGAAGATTCCTGATGGGAAGGACTGACTGTGGGGGAATCTGGGTCTTGCCCTGATGGGCGAGGCCATGCTCAGTAAATATTTAATCCAATTTTCTGTTGAGAAGTGGAGCTATGTTCCTTCCCTGTAGTTTGGCCTAAGACCAAACTGTGGTAGGGTAATGGGGGTAATGGAGGTAATATCGACCCCTTCAAAAGGACTTACGCTAGGACTGTTGTACTCATTGCCCCTGACCCCACGACAGGCCACTGTCAGCCCACGGTGCTTCTGGAGACTCCCATACACTCACAGGCAAGTCTCTTGTGGTGTCACTGTTCCTTTCTCCAGAGTCATGGTGCACACAGGGTTTTTTTTGTGTGTGTGGCCTCCAAGAGTCTATTTCCCCAGTCCTGTGGAAGTTCTGTAATGAAATCCCACTGATCTTCAAAGTCACATTTCCTGGGGGTTCTCAGTCCCTTTGTCAGATTCCCAGGTTGGGAAACCTGTTGCAGGCCCTAGAACTCTTGCAACAGTGTGCACACTTCCTTGTTCTAACTGTTCTCCAGTTGGTGGCTGTCTGCCCAGCGGCTCTGTGACAGGCTCACACCCCGCGCCTCCCAGGCCTGCGGTGGCCACAGCCCCCAGGCAGCCACCACTGACCGTGCCTCCACAGGAAACACTGAAACACTCGACAGCAGGTCTGGCTCAGGCTCGTGTGGGGTCCCTGGGTCCTGTGGCACACAAGGTTTTGTTTAAGCCATCTAAGTGTCTCTGGCGGGTATGGGGTTTGATTTTAAACATGACTTCATCCCTTCTACTGTCTTACTGGGCCTTCTCCTTTGCCCTTCGATGTCGGATATCATTTCTTGGTGGGATCTAACACTCTCCCGTTGATGGCTGTTCAGCGGTTAGTTGGAATTTGGGAGGTCTTGCAGGAGAAGACGAGGACATCTACGGTGCTATGTTGTGCATCTTATGCTATTGAGTCTACCTACTGATTGTTTTCATTTCATTTATTGTCCTTTCAACTTTGCAATTTTCATTTGTTTCTTTTCTATGGTTTTCATCTCTGTTGAGCTCCTTGTTAATGTCATTGTAATCTTATTTTTTCAATTAATTTAAATATGGTTTCCTTTAAGTTCTTGAACAAATTTATAATAGCTGTTTTGAGGTCTATGTGTGATAAATTTAACACCTGAACCCACTTATGATTGTTTCTAGTGACCTTTTCTTAAACTGACCATGAGTTATATTTTGTCTCTTTGCATGTCTCATAAATATTTATTAAAATATGGAGGTATAAAATAATAAAGTGCAGTGATTTTTCACTTTGGTTTCTTGGGGAAAAAAAAAACAACTTGCTGGACTTAATTTTATTTACAGAGCCCCAAAATGATTATTTTTACCATACTATGCAGTATCATATTTAATTATTTGCATTGTGATAGGAGTTTTGTCTAGCTGTGCAGTTTTTTTAAAAAGATATCTTTATCTGTTTCTCAGTTTCCTTGAAATAAAATGGAGATAATGAAACTAACTCTAAGAGAGATATTAAGATTTAAAAAGATATTATAAAACACTTTAAAAAATGTCTGGTAATTTGTAAGTATAAGTATTAGCTTTTGTTATTTATTTGTTCAGTATAGAGAAGTATTAATATTTAATGAATTATGCCTCAATTAAAAACAGGTTTTTTTTTTTTTCCTAAAAATGACTCAGTGACTATTTCTGCAAAAGGTATATAATT
Source organism: Aepyceros melampus (assembly GCA_006408695.1). Classification (NCBI taxonomy): domain Eukaryota; kingdom Metazoa; phylum Chordata; class Mammalia; order Artiodactyla; family Bovidae; genus Aepyceros; species Aepyceros melampus. Next base: position 594,025 of record SJXQ01005312.1, on the reverse strand, counting down.
TATTGAACACCTTTCTCTATACTCAAAATATATTTCAAGAGTCATGGAGATAAAAATCAGTAAAGTCTTAACAAATATCCTGCTAAAGAATAATACAATTTTGTAAGTATGAAAAAATTAAAAAAAAAAAAATGCTACTAAAAATTTCACTTTTGCAATTGAAAAAAATTGTACCCTAAAAATTTTCCGTTAATAAGATTAAATCAGCAGATTAAGAAACCAAACCACTGTCTGTATTATCCTATATTTAAATTCATTATAAGGTTTAGTTTCTGTTTAATAAGTATTGAAAAAGTTTTTATCTGTTTTACATCTTTAAAAATAAGCCTAATACCTCTGATAATATATTGCAACCAACTAAATGTTCAAAGTTATGATTTTCTGAAAGGGGAATTAGATAACAGTCACTGACAATGCACAATTTATGGGATATATATATGCCTGCTTGCTCCCAAAGAACTTCCAAAAAACTTCTGTCCCAATCAGCTAATGCCTTCTACAGTTGAAAGCAACAAAATCAAATTCAACTGTATTCAATAAAAATTTATTCATGAAATATAATATGCAAAGCATTCTACTGTCATTTGAAGAGATAAGCACACAGACTGACATAGATAGATAAAGCAACAGATGTTTAAACATCTCAAATCAATGGACATATTCAGATAGAAATCAATATATATAAAAGAATGGAATTAGAACATTTCTCACATCATAAACAAAAATAAACTCAAAATAGATGAAATAATTAAATGTAACACTGGAAATCAAAGAACTTCTGGAAGAAAACATAGGAAGCTCTTTGATATAAATTATTATAACTTAAAAAAAATCTATTTCCTAAGGAAAGAGAAACAAAGGTAAAGATAAACAAATGGGTAATCAGTTCAGTTCAGTTGCTCAGTGGTGTCCGACTCTTTGCAATGCCATGAATTGGAGCACACCAGGCCTCCCTGTCCATCATCAACTTCCAGAGTTCACTCAAACTCATGTCCATTAAGTCAGTGATGCCATCCAGCCATCTCATTCTCTGTCATCCCCTTCTCTAAGTGCCCCCAACCCTCCAAGCATCAGGGTCTTTTCCAGTGAGTCAACTCTTAGCACGAGGTGGCCAGATGATTGGAGTTTCAGCTTTAGCATCAGTCCTTCCAATGAACACCCAGGACTGATCTCCTTTAGGATGGACTGGTTGGATCTCCTTGCAGTCCCAGGGACTCTCAAGAGTCTTCTCCAATACCACAGTTCAAAAGCATCAATTCTTCAGCATTCAGCTTTCTTCACAGTCCAATTCTCACATCCATACATGACCATCGGAAAAACCATAGCCTTGACTAGATGGATCAAGACCATCCCCATGGAACAGAAATGCAAAAAGCAAAATGGCTGTCTGAGGAGGCCTTACAAATAGCTGTGAAAAGAAGAGAGTTGAAAAGCAAAGGAGAAAAGGAAAGATATAAGCATCTGAATGCAGAGTTCCAAAGAATAGCAAGGAGAGATAAGAAAGCCTTCCTCAGAGATCAGTGCAAAGAAATAGAGGAAATGGATCATAATCAACCTTAAAAATTTTTGCACAGAAAAGGAATCCATTGACAAAATGAAAAACAACCTTGAATAGGAGAATATATTTGCAAATTATATGACTGATAAGGGGTTAATTTTCAAAATAAACAGCACATACAACTCAATATCACAAAAAAAGCAACCCAATTAAAAAATTGGCATGAGACCTGGGTGGACATTTTTTTTACAACTACGTACTGATGGCCAGCAGACACACGGAAAGATTTTCATTATCACTAATAATCAAAGAGGGCTTCCCTGGTGGCTTAGGGGTTAAAGCGTCTGCCTGCAATGCAGGAGACCTGGGTTCGACCCCTGGGTTGGGAAGATCCCCTGGAGAAGGAAATGGCAACCACAAATCAAAACTACAAGGAGACACCATCTCATACTTGTCAGAATGACCATAATCAAAAAGGATGACAAATAACAGATGTAGACAAGGATGTGGAGAAAAGGAAATTCTGGTACTCTTTTATATTCTTTCATACTCTTTAATACTCTGGGATGTATAATAATTGGTGCACCCATTATGGCAAACAGTATGGAGTGTCTCCACATAATTAAAAATAGAACTTTGATATCACCCAGAAATGTCACTCATGGGTGTGTGTCCAAAGAAAACAAAAACACTAATTTGAAAAGAGATACATATGCCCCAATGTTCATAGCAGCTTTTTTCATAATTTGCCAAGATATGGAAGCAACCTAAATGTCCATCAAGAGATGAATGGATAAAGAAGATCATGCGCATACACACTCACACACACATAGAGTGGAATGCCAGTCAGCCATAAGGAAGAATGAAATGTTGTCATTTGCAAAACCATGGATGGACCTGGATGATATTTTGCTTGTGAAATAAGTCAGAGAAAGACAGATACTCTGTTATCACTTATATGTGGAATCTGAAAAATAAAATAAATGAATATAAAAAAATAGAAATGGACTCACAGATACCCATTCCCAGTGGAGCAAGTGAAGGGAGATGGGCAAGAGAGAATCAGGCAATTAAGAGGTACATACTACATATATAAAATGACACGAAGTTATATTTTGAAGCACAAAGAATATAAAATTTTATCACTTTAAGTGGAGTATAATCTATTAAAATGTCAAATCACCACTGTACACCTGAAATTAATATTATAAATCAACTATACTTCAGTAAAAGAAAATAGCAAATTCATTTGCATGTTAATAGAAGGTAAATAAATACTTTGTTGAATATATGTTATTCAATATCTTTCATGCAATACTATCCAATCTAAAATATTTCAGCATTTCATTATTTTGCAGATGAATTGGGTAGGTCAATTGCTGATTTATCTGGAATATTTTTCAAGATACCTGCAAATCCTCAAATCTATAAAAACCCACAATATTATATTTTGGGTATGTGTTTACTCACTAGAGTCATAGTCAGGCCAGAGGTTTTGGAATAATTAGAACAATAAGAAGTAGGTGAACACCATTAGAAAATACACTTTCTAGGTAGTTAGGTTTGTCTAAGTTACAACCACTTTTACATATGCTCAATCTCTAGTAGGACAAACTTTATTTTAGTTCTTTAATGATATGCGTACCTCAAATTATCTATGACTTATTAATGAAGTCAGTACTATAACTGATACACTTCACTTAGAGAGACAATTCCTGGGGTCAATGTGTACCTAGAAGAGAGAGATTATCCAACCTGCTGAAACATGTAAAAGGACACTGTTCTTCCTGCATCAGTTTATCATCTTTTTCAGTACCTTTTCTATGCTGCTTCAAGTTTGGCATTTTTAGTGACTTCAAAGAGAGTTTGGCAGTGCATTAGCTTTGTAGAAGATGCCAACAGTCCAAGACACAGCACCTGCCAGCATTATTAACAGTTGGTGATCCATATTTCAAAATGACTGTCCATAAAGATAAAGCCATTTGTAGAAGAGAGTCAAGCACCTGAATGAGGAAAGTATGTTAGGAAATTGATGAGTCATAGAAGATAAATATTGCACACAGTGAGGAACAAAAAAGGAACCCCACTGTTCAATTCATAGTTCTAACTCATGTAAGTTAGAACATAGTTGTATTCCTTTAATATAACCATGGATGGTTATGTTAGGTATGAACTAGCTCTAGATACAGTAAAAAAAAAAAAAAAAAATGAAGCCGCTCAGTCGTGTCCGACTCTTTGTGACCCCATGGACTGCAGCCTACCAGGCTCCACCATCCTTGGGATTCTCAAGGCAAGAGTACTGCAGTGGGTTGCCTTTTCCTTCTCCAAGGGATCTTCCCGACCCAGGGATCAAACCCAGGTCTCCCATATTGCAGGCAGACGCTTTAACCTCTGAGCCACCAGGGAAGATACAGTAAGACATACTTTATTCTTATACTGTGGTTATCAGTTTATCGTCTATGTATGACCCTCTGTATGTATGCAGGAACCAATGTTGTACAGTTATACTGCTAGTTTCTGGGTAAAAGTACATGTGCTAGAAGTTTTAATTTTATGCAGGTGCAGAAGAAATGTGACAAATGAAAACAGTAATTAAGTAAGGCTTCTGTGATATTTTGTACTATGTATAGCATTTTTGGGGTAGGTGAAAAGGATTTTTATTTTTTTAACCAAAATGTCTTTAAAATTCCTTGTCTTTAGGTCCTTGATGGTAATACTTTAATTCTCTTATCAGAAACACAGTGAAGACAGTCTTGTCTCCCAGAGGTCAGTCTTTGAAAATCAACAAGAATAGCTGAGAGCCTTCTTAATCATTAAGAAGTTATCTACTAAAGCAAGACTTAGAACTAAGCTAACATATCACTGACATAAGGCCTTTTATCCCATCCTACCAACAGAACCCATGGCACTGCTCTTGGAGATCATTACAAATGTTTCCTAAGAGACTGTCTCTGGCATTCCTCACTGTTAATTATATATATATATATATACACACACACACACACACACACACACACATATTTATATATTTTTATATATATATATATATGTATAAATAATTTAAATTATATGTGAAACCTAAAATCCAAGCTCTTTGTTGACATTAACCTTTGTGTTGGTTTTTATCTCATCGTGTATGGCAGGCACATTAGGATAAAGTGACTATGTCAGAGCTTTTTTGAACAAAGGTAGCACTCAGAAGCAGTTGGTCAGGCAGTTACTTTATCAAGTAAATATGACCATCTTTTTAGATGTGAAATATAAGAAAGTCAAATCCTGTTATCATAGTTGGTACTAGATTTTTACTAATTAAAAGAAATAATAGCTTTATACAGTATAGCAAAACAGTTCCTTGGAAACATGAGGAGAAATCAGCTTTTGGTACTAAGTTATATGTTAAAATATAGACATTGCTTTGAATAGAGTGCCAAAAATGCAAATTTCAGACATTTATTCTTATTTAATTTCCTATTTGAGTCATTTATGTTTTCTGAGGCGTAAATTGATTGAATGAGAACAGCTGCATATTACTGCAATTACAGAAAAATGAAACACAAACAAAAATATTGAGAGAAACCAATTAAATTTTTGCTTCCTTCAAGTAAAATGGGAAACATTTTTAACTAAAATAAGGTGTTACAATACATATTTTAAAGTTCTTGATAGATATTTAACATTTAGTCAATATATTTAAAAACCTTTATTCAAGATACAAGTCCATTTAAAAAGTAAATCCAGCAACTATCTAGTAAGATATATTTCCCTGTCAGCATATTTAAAAAGCAATCAGTATCTCACCTGACACTGCTCATTTTGTCCCAATTAAAATGAAATATAAATCCACAAAAGCAATTTCAGAAATTGCTTGAGCAAAATAAATTCTGACAAACCGAACTTGCCCTGACAAACCAGTTTTAAGCCTTGCTACTGTGCAAACCTTTTTTTGTTGAATAACATAAAAGTGCATATAACACTCCTTAATAGAAGGGAAAACTTCTAAAATTAACTGTAAAGAACTTGTTTTATAAAAGTGCAACAGCAGTTCTACTAAATTTGATTATAGTAGTGATATTAACTTGAGAAACTGACGTTAAAAGCAGGAAAGTAAGGAAGAAGAAAATTAAATGGGACATTCTTTTCTATTCTTAAATTAGTTATATATTGAATATTTCTGATGTTTATGAGTCTGAAAATATATATTTTATAATGTCCTCACTCTTTAAAACTTAGTTGCCAGTGGGAAATGGGTCATTCTTACAGTTCTTTGTCATTCAACAAGGTAAAATGAGAATAAAAAGTGTTCTTTTTGAATGGGTATATATATGTGTGTGTGTATATGTATTAATATTTTTAACATTATAATATTTAATACTGGAAATACCAGACATTCTATTTTATGGTTTAGGATACTGACTAAACATATCTAATCATGAATATGCTTACTTTTCATCACATCCTGATTTTAGACAAACATTAAAAATTTGTAAATTTTATTAAGCACTGGCTATAAAAAATTTAAAGAAGTGTATACAAAAGGGACTTTCCCTGGTGGTTCAGATGGTAAAGCGTTTGGCAACAATCTGGGAGAGCTGGGTTTGATCCCTGGGTCGGGAAGATTCTCTGGAGAAGGAAATGGCAACCCATTCCAGTACTCTTGCCTAGGAAATCCTATGGATGAAGGAGCCTGGTGCCCACGGGGTCCCAAAGAGTCAGACCCGATTGAAAGACTTCACTTTCATACAAAAGAGAGGGAAACACAACAGGAGAGAGAGAATGAATAAAAATGAAGAGCCATCATTTTCTGAACCTATATTACCTATATAGTACATTAACATATGCTAATTTATTAAGTCTATAAAATAGTCCTATGACAAATTCTGTTTCTGCAGAAGATTTCATAAAGTTAGTAATTTTTGCATGTGGTGAATAATGAGCATTCTCTAGAGTGTATCAAATATAGACTAAGTCCCAAAATGTTCTACTGGTGATTTTATGGTTTTGAGAAACTTTAATTTCTTTGAGTTTCATCCTCATCAGATATACAATGGGATAAATAACATTTGCTTTAAAATTTTGTGTTAATGATGCACTTCATAAGTTCATATCAGCTAAACAATTGTATAAGGTGAGTTTCCAGATAACATGCATTCTTACTTCCTACTCATTCATTCTTCAAAATGAACCTCAATAGAGTTGTTTAGTTGCTAAGTTATCTCCAAGTCTTTGTCACCCCATGGACCGTGACACACCAGGCCTCCCTGTCCATCACCAACTCCTGGAGTTTACTCAAACTCATGTCCATCAAGTCGGTAATGCCATTCAACCATCTCATTCTCTGTCACCCCTTCTCCTCCTGCCTTCAATCTTTCCCAGTATCACGGGCTTTTCCAGTGAGTCAGTTCTTCTCATCAGGTGGCCAAAGTATTGGAGCTTCAGTTTCAGCATCACTCCTTCCAATGAATATTCAAGATTGACTTCCTTTAGGATAGACTGGTTGGATCTCCTTGCAGTCCAAGGGACTCTCAAGTGTCTTCTCCAACACCACAGTTCAGAACCATCAGTTCTTTGGTGCTCAGCTTTCTTTATAGTCCATCTCTCACATCCATACATGACTACTGGAAAAACCATAGCTTTGACTAGACAGACCAAAGTAATATATTTTAGGCAAGATAATCAAACAAGAAAAATATAAAGCATTCAAATTGAAAAAGAATAAATTAAATATTTTTATTTCCAGATGACATTGTTCCATATATAGAAAATCACCTTAAAAAAATCTACAAAAATACTTACTTAGAATAATTGAATTCAGCAAAGTTGCAGTGTTTAAGATCAACACATAAAATCAAGTTTTATTTCTCTATGCCATCAAAGAACAATCTGAAAAGGTAACTTAAAAAAACAATTCTATTTACAACAGAATTCAAAAAGAAAAAAAAAACTAAGAATAAATTTAACAAAGAAGGTAAAGTTGGGTACACTGAAAACTACATAAGCATATTATAGCTCTTGTATGGATGCTAAACTCTCTCAGACAGAACATTTAAGAAGTGGAGAGAATATGATTTGTCTCTTTCATATTCAGAGGCACAGTGAAGAAAATGTTTCAGTCTTGGCATATAAAACTTTGAGCTCACAGATTGTTTTATAACAATTATTTTACTTCAAGAGGAAAAAAGCAGATGAAACATAAATGGTAATTGAGATTATTTGTGATCATCAAAAAGTTACTTTAAAAACAATTTGACATTAAATTTATTGAATAATTTACTTCTTATATTTATAACGGACACAATGCCAGTAATTGTCTGATAGGTACTCACAAAACAGTGAAAAAGGAAAGTATTCACCCTTGACTTTAGTAGAAATTTATTTAAATTAACTTATTTTTTCATTGGAGAAGGAAATGACAACCCGCTCCAGTATTCTTGCCTGGGAAATCCCATTCACAGAGCAGTCTGGTGGGCTACAGCCCACGGGGTTGCAAAGATTCGGACGCGACAGACAATGTTTCATTGATATCTAGTTTCACTAATGGAGAAGAATACCAAATTCAAGAAGGTGCTGCAATTTAAAGAAAAAAGATTATTTTATGACCAAAGTCATTTGCAGTTGTCTCTGTGAAGAATGAGAGTGATTAAACTCCATAATATCTAGTGATTTCTAAATCTCATAGAAGCTAGGAAAAAATGTTTTCTACTGTGTTTTGCAGAATTTCTCAAATGAATTTTTCACTGTAATAGATATTCAATTCTTTTAATGTGGAAGGTGAACACAGGCTCTAATCTCATATATTTCCATATGTGGTAGACTCCCTTAGAATTTCACCACCACTGAAACAATGAAAGCCTCTGGAAATTCCTAACCATATTTACTTCTGAGTGTAATTATAAAAGTTCTTCCATTAACAAAACTTGATATTGTACTATTGTCAGAGAAAAAGCTGCAGCAAGGCAAACAAAGTTCTGTGAATCTTTATGATAGTATTTCTTAGTATCAGTATCAGTAAATTTATAGCTGTGCTAGATGGAAATACAATGATGCCAGAGTGCTTGGCAGAACCATCTGAGTGGCATCTCAAATGAGAGAAAATCACTGGTGTACAAATTATTGATTCCAAATAAGGGAAAAGAAAATGTCTTTAATTTGATATGTGAGGTTTTTAACTGATTAAGGATAGATTATACATGGTCAAATACAAGATTCTATAATAAAAGTAAAACTAAATTAGAGTTCAGTCAAAGTCACAAAGCCAGAAACAGTGAGCAGCAGTACAGGCATTCCTCATTTTTTGAAAGTTCTCTTTGTGCCACTTCACTTTTACAGAAGACCCCCGTTAGATGTCACAGGATATGATGAATAAATGAGGTGACAAAATTTTAATTTTGATAAGTAGGAACTGATTGTTTTAAATGTTCTATTTTATATACTATTCAAGCAATCTAGTCATTAGAAAGAGATTTTTATGTACTTGCTGCAGAGTCACTGTGATAGGGCTGATAAGTTAGGATGTTGTCCAAAGCTAAGGGTATTATGTGAAAAAAACATTTTTTTTAAACAGAGAAGTAGAAGAGGAGACAGAGAGAGTATATGAGATGTGATTTTGAGAATAAAGATCAGGTTGTTGAGCCACACTGAATAATAATTTCAGGAGATCCAAAGGAAAACACAAGTTTAAAATCTTCTCTAAGATTAGGATCGAAATGTAATTTGCCTGTGTTATGAGATTACATAACTGGATTTAATCATCCTCTGACTGATTTATGGGATAACTACCAATATTCATTATATTTGCCAGCATAGAGTGCACACTGACTTTTTGTTGAAGAGCACAGTTGTTTTATTAGAAATAAAGATTTATCTTTTACCGTTTCTCATTGTCACCTGACTCATTGTAACCTAGGATCTTGTCTTAACACATCAGAATTTGGCACACACTTGTGAGAAATTTTCTTAATCCATTAAAGTGATGCCTATGTTGTTATAGAAGTAAAATAAAATGGTAAAGTATGCACATAACTTTGTAAATTATAAAGTGCCCTGATATGATGTAAGATTTGTCTATCATAATCCATGATTAATGTCTCTATAAGTAATATAATAGGCTTTTGTGGCACTGTGGGGTAGAGAATGTGATGTAGAGGGAATATTAGCAGATGATAAATGTACAAAGAGCTTCTGTGGAAACTGAATATTAACTTTTCTTGTCAAAAAGATATGAGCAGAGGGACAACAGGAAGGCAACTGGAAGACATATCCATAGTATGATATGGAAGAGAAAGTAATAATGGCTCAGTTAATGCTTGGGAAAAGGGTATTAAGTATAACTCAATTATTTATTGGCTCCCTTTTTATCTTCAGCAAAGGAGGGCCTTACAGAAGGAAAATATCAAACAGTGAGCAGAATCCAAGCCTACCTCAAGAAACAAGGAGGCACAGGGTGGGTCCTCCCCAGTGTTCTGGGCAAGTGCCCCCAAATCTGGAGGAGAAATGGAAATTACTGCTGCTTTGCTAGAAGTTCCAGTCAGCTGCATGAATTATTATAATTTCCAGTGATACAAGTTTCCATGTTTAAAAAATGAAGTATAATTACAAATAATATAATGCACAGATCTTAAATACATAGCTCAGAGTTTGGGAAAATGCACATACCAATGTGACCCACACGCTCATCAACAATTACTTCTATCAACAAAGAAAGGTCCTTGATGATACTCACCAGGTGATGATGCTCCTCTCCTTTTCACCCAAAGGAAACCATTTTTCTCCTTCTTCTCAAAGTAGATTTGCATGCATATGAGTGTGTGTGTGTGTCTGTGTTCTTTCTTTATACATATTGTCTTTCAGATTCATTCATGATGCTTTATGTATCCATCATTCATTCATTTTCGTTGGTTTTCATTTCTTAAAAAACTATCCATGCCTATTGATAATGTGTTGTTGCCATATTGACTATTACGGATAGAGGTAATTGTTTTTTGTACATGCTGGGAATGTATATTTTCATTTTTATTGGGTAAATACCTAGGAGTTAATGGCTATGTTCTAGATTATATGTATTTTTAACTTACAATCTTCCAAACCTTTACCCAAGTGGGAAAATAAGCATACATTTTGCATTCTCAACAGCAGTGTTTGAGATTTCTGGATGCTCCACATCCTCATTGACATTTAGTGTTGTCAGTTGTTTTCTAAAATAATTTTTACCATTCTACAATGTATATAATGATAATTTGTTGTGTTTTCAATTTGCATTTCCCTGATGATAAATGCTATTGAGCATTGTTTCATGTGCCTAATTGCTATTCATATATCTGCTTCTAGGAAATATCTATTCACAACCCCTTTGCTATATTTTACAAGTCTGATGGAGGTATAACAAATATTTTCCTAAGGTGTGGCTCTAAAAAGAAAATAGTATCTGTAATGATGAGAAGTTTTTAAATTTGATATAGTCTGATTTGAATTTTTTTGCTGTTTTGTATTAACATTACTGCTTTTTGCACTATGTCTCTCAGCTGACCATACAAATGCTGATCCATCTGAATTGTCTATTCATTCCTGTTAGTTCCATTAATCTATTTTTTATTCTTACATCAATATGATACTATCCAGTTAGGATTACAGTAATTCTTGAAATTGGCAATGTAAGACTTCAGATTTGTGTTAGGCCCGTTGCATTTCCAAATAGACTTTAAAAGTTTCTGATAATACTTATCTTAAAACCCTGTTAAATTTTTGATTGGGTTTTTGTTGAATCTATCAATTATTTTGTGAAGAATCAGTATCTTAAAAATACTGATGTTCTGATTTAGAGAATATGTTACAACTTTCCATTTACTTTGGTCTCTTTAAATATCTCTCAGCAATAATTTGTCATTTTAATGTATAGGACTTAAGTATGTTTCATTAAATATATCCATAATTATGTCAAGTTACATGATGCTATTGTTAAGAGTTACTTTAACTTCATTACCCAGTTATTTGGTTTCTATATAAATAAAAGTGATTTTTATATTGGCTTTTCTAAATCTGATTACTACCTCCTACTATATCTGGTAGTTTGGAGTGGGGGGAGCATTCCTGAGGAATTATCTGTGTACACAATTGTGTCATAAGAAAATGATTTTTTTTCCTTTTTCTTTTCAAATATTATGTATTTTACTTCTTTCCTTAACTCTTAGATAGTGGATATGGCATCTAAGTAAAATATTTAATGTAAGAGGTAGAGCACAAACCCTTGCTTTTTTTCAGAACATAGAAAGAAGCATGCAGTAGTTTACATTTACAATGGGATTGTAGTCATTTTCTATCACTGCCAGAACAAATGATCACCAGCTTTAGTTATTCATAGCTATACAAATTTCTCATCTTGCAGTTTTGTGGTTTGGAAGCCCAGCACAGATCTCACTGGGTTAAAATCAAAGTGTCAACACATTGTATTTTTTGCTTGGAGGTAACCCACATTTCTTGATTGTTGGCCTCTTTCCTTCATCTTCAAAATCAGCAGTGGCAGCTCAGGTCCTTTGAAAGTGAAAAGTGAAAGTGTCAGTTGCTCAGGAGTGTTTGACTCTTTGTGATCCCATGGACTGTAGGCTGCCAGGTTCCTCCAAGGCATTCTCCAGGCAAGAATACTGGAATGGGTAGCCATTCCATTCACAAGAGGGTCTTCCTGACCCAGGGATCAAATCCAGTTCTCTTGTATTGCAGGCAGACTCTTTACCATCTGAGCCACCAGGGACGGCCCTCATACCGTATTTTTTGCTTGGAGGTAGCCCACACTCCTTCACTGTTGGCCTCTTTCCTTCATCTTCAAAGTCAGCAATGGCAGTTCTGGCCCTTTATACGCACCTTCATTTCTGTGGTTTTCTTTCTGACTACAGCTAGGAAAAGCATTCTGCTTTTAAGAATTGATGTTACTAGATTGGTCTCACTCAATTTATCAGAGATAAGCTCTGATTCTCAAAGTCATAATTGTCTTAGTTACATTTGCAAAGGCCTCTTTTACCATATTAGGTGACATTCACAAGGTCCGAGGATTAGGATGAGAATCTCAATGAGCATTATCATGCCTACTACAATGATAGTTTTAGATTTTTTTATAGATATCATTTTCTAGATTGCACAAGTCTCCTTTTCATCCTATTTACTAAGAGATTTTGATTTTTATTATGAATGATTGTTAACATTTTTAATGTCATTTCTGTATCTGCTGAGAAAGTCATATGACATGATTTTTCTCCTTCATTCTACTGTTATGAAATATATTGATTGCTTCACTTTCAAATTAGACTCAATTTGCTTTCCTGGAATAAATAGTTCTTGTTCATTGTGTATTCATTTTTTATTAATGGATTAATGCTAATATTATGATAAATAGTTTTTATATGCTCATGAGACATTTTAGTCTGTGATTTTCTTATCTGGAAACACTCTTGTCTGTACCATGACTAACACAATTGTGCTAGCTTAAAAAAATAAATTGAGGAAAGTTTTATTTTCTTATACATATTAAAGAGTTTTATAAATTTAGTGGGTTTTTTTTGCAGTTTAATACAGTTCACTAACAAGGCCATTAAACTCAAAGTTTTCTTTGTGAAGAGCTTTCTAAATGAAAAATGTTTTTTTAATAGACATAGTATTATTTAGATTTATTTCTTCCTTTATCCATTCTATAAGTTTCTGTTTCAAAGAATTTGTACATTTCATCTAGAAACGTATTACTTAATTTTCAAATATTCAGGGATGTACCTGAAGACATTATGTTATTGATTCTAAGTTTAGTTCAGCTACTATCAAAGAACATATTTTGCATAATGAAATCCCATTAAATTTATTGAGACTTATTCTACAATCAACCATATATTTTATCCTGATTAATGGTTAATGTGTTCATGGGGAAAAAATGTGTACACCGGTAAGTACTGGTGGAGTGACTACAAATTTCAGTTAATTGAGATAGTTGATAGTGTTTTTCAAATCTTCATGCTTACTGACATTTTATTTAAATGCTCTATCAATTGTTATAAGAAAAATGTTAATATGGTAACTGAAAATTTGGATGTATCTCTTTCTCCCTTTCATTTTGCTAGGTTTTGTTTCATATATTGTAGCTTATACTATGTGCGTATATTTCTAAACTTGAATTGGCTTTTTAATCAGCTTTTTATTATTAGGGAATATCCCATTTATTAAGACATCAAACTCTTGGTTTGAAGTGTGTTTGCTATAGTCACACAGCTACCTAATGCTGTGTGTTGCCATAGTTTGAATTTTTTAGCCTTTTAATATTAATCTGATTGGTATTTTAAAATGTGTTTCTTATATTTGTTTCCTATATTTTAGTTGTCATATGCAAGAAGCCATTGCTTAGATCAATGGCATTGGTCTACTCTCTTATTTTTCTTCTAGAAGTTTTACAGTTTCAGGTCTTACATTTACATTTCTGGTCATTTTCAGTTAATTGTTGTATGTGGTGAAAACAATGGTCCAATTTCATTCCTCTGCATAATAAGTAGGATTACATCAACCTAAAAAGCTGCATAGCAAAGGAAAGTCGTAAGAATTAAAAGACAGTCTATTGAATGGGAGAAAATATTTGCAAACCAAATATCTAATAAGAGGCTAATGTTTAAAATATATAGTGAACTCTTATAACTCAGTAGCAAAATAAAAGAATATCCAGTGAAAAGTGAGCAAAGGACTTGAAAAGACATTTCTTCAAAGAAAACATGCAAGTGGCAAACAGGTATATGAAAAAATGTTTGACATTACAATTAACAGAGAAATGCAGATCAAAAGTACAATGAAGTATCTTCTCACAACTTATGAGTATTATTAAGAAAAAAAAAACCCTCAAAGATAACAATGTTGATGAGGATGTGGAGAAATTGGAACTTTTACACTGTTGGTGGAAATGTAAAATGGTACAGCCACTGTGGAAAACAACATGGTCAAAATCCTGAAAATAGAACTATACCTGATTCAGCAGTCTCAATTCTGGGTATATAACCAAAGGACTAAAGTGATATGTGCATTTCCATATTCATTGAAGCATTATTCACAACAGCCAGGATTTGAAGACAACCTAAATGTCCCTTGACAGATGAATGGATAAGGAAAGTGTGATATATACATACAATGGATTATTGTTTGGCCTTACAGAAGAAATCTTGCCACATGTGAAATCCTGTGTAAACCTTGAGGATATGAAGCAAAATAAGCTGATCACAGAAGGACAAATACTGCATGATTTCATTTATGTCATATATCTAAATTAGTCAAACTCATAGAAGCAGACTGTAGAATGGTGATTTCCAGGGGCTGGGGATGGAGGAAATGGGGAGTTGCTGTTCAATCAGTATAAAATCTCCTGAAACAAAATAAGAGATTCTAGAAATCATCTTTATAGTATCATACCTATAGTTAACAGAACTGTATTGTACACTTAAAAATTTGTTAAGGTAGCTCTTATTTTAAATGTTCCTATGACTGAAAAATGTCTCTTTTTAAGTAGATGTTGTGACATCCTGTTCTTTTAATTCAATTTGCTAATTTGTGACCTTTGAGTATTTGCTATATTTATTTATGTGTTGGAGTTGTCTATCATCTTAGTATTTGTTGTTTGTTTCTTCTCATCTGTTCCTGCATTCCTCCTTATTGTTAATTACCTTTAACATTACCTTTGTCTGTTGATATTTTACCTATATATTTTTGCATGTTTATATATGTGTATGATTGTTCTGGGGATTTCAGTATGCATTTTGAAATAATAAAAAATAAATAAATATTTTATCATTTTACAGGCAATGCAAGAAGTATAAAGTATGTTTATAACTATAAACTATAAAGAATTATAAAGTATGTTTCCATGTAGCTTTTTCTAGTCTTTTATACTATTGAAGCTAGATATTATATTTTGGGGCCATTATTTTTTTCAGTTTTGTTTTTGTTTTCTGCATTAGTCTCTTTCCTCTCTCCTTTTCTTATAGAACTCAAATTGCTAGACATTAGACATCTTGATATAATTCCACAGGTCATTGAGCTTTGATCCTTTGCTTTATTTTCTTTATTTCCTCTTCCTTTTCAAAAATACTTCAAATCTGTATGGTTGAGTTTGGATACCCTGTGTTAATCAGTCTTCAAGTTTTGCTGCTCATTTCTCATGCAGTTTCTAATTTTGAGCATTGCTTTGCTAGCATGTGAGATGAGTGCAATTGTGCAGTAGTCTGAATATTCTTTCCATAGCTTTCCTTTGGGATTGGGATGAAAACTGACCTTTTCCAGTCCTGTGGCCACTGCTGAGTTGTCCAAATTTGCTGGTATATTGAGTGCGGCACTTTCACAGCATCATATTTTAGGATTTGAAATAGCTCAACTGGAATTCCATCATCTCCACAAGCTTTGTTTGTAGTGATACTTTCTAAGGCCCACTTAGGATGTCTGGCTCTAGGTGAGTGATCACACCATTGTGATTATCCGGGTTGTGAAGATCATTTTTGTATAGTTCTTCTGTGTATTCTTGCCATCTCTTCTAAACATCTTCTGCCTCTGTTAGGTCCATACCATTTCTGTCCTTTATTGAGCCAATCTTTGCATGAAATGTTCTCTTGGTATCTCTAATTTTCTTGAAGAGATCTCTAGTCTTTCCCATTCTGTTCTTTTCCTCTATTCCTTTGCACTGATTGCTGAGGAAGACTTTCTTTTCTCTCCTTGCTATTCTTTGGAACTCTGCGTTCAAATGGGTATATCTTTCTTTCTCTTTTTTGTTTTTTGTTTCTTTTCTTCCCACAGCTATTTGTAAGGCCTCTTCAGAGAGCCTTTTTTATTTTTTTGCATTTCTTTTTCTTGGGGATGGATTTGCTCCCTGTCTCCCTGTCTCCTATACAATGTCACGAACCTCCGTCCATAGTTCATCAGGCACTTTGTCTATCAGATCTATATAACACTAGCACTAGCACTCTTTTATTGTAAGATTGAATTGTTGAACTCCTTATATTCTGTTATACCATGGATTTAATATAATTGTTAGGGTAGAAGAAAACAATCAAGTTTTCCTTTCTCTTAGTGTACTTAATATATGTTCTGTATATGACATGATAGTCTTAATGTAAGTAAAATGGGCCAAATGCTTATTAATCTTTCTTTTGAAACTAGAAAGACAGAAATGAAATGCTAGGAATATGTTTTACAGATATAATATTACCAAAGCATTTCCCTGTCATTTTGAGTGAGATAAAGTGTATTTAAGTATTAAAGAATTGAGAGGAATGGAGGTCTTATCGTTTTACATACCAATTATAGACTTGTGTGTGAATGTTTATGAAACTTAAAATAACAGCATTAAGTTTACAAATATATGAAGTAGAATAGATTGTTTTAAAAATTATTTATGATGCCACAATATCATGAGCACTGCATCAAGGCATTTATATTCCTCTGTTCACTAAATCTGATTTTCTTCTACTCTCTTCTTATTTTATCTGTATGTTTGCAGGTTCAGCTTATAGTTTCCACATCTGTGCTCCAACATAAAGTCTAGTGGAGTATTCTCTCTTTTCGGAGTAAGAAAATTTCTGTGAAAAAATAATTTATATATTCTGGGGAAAATAATATTCTGAGTATACATTTTATATTTTAGATATATTAACATTTTAATCAGGAGATTCAGTATTATATCAGTGTTTATACATTATATCATGAGTTTTCATCACTGACATTTCATATTTGATTAAAATTATAGAAACTACTTAATTACTACATCATTAATACTGTGTTCAACTTTTGATCGTATTAGGCTAAAATATAGTTGTGGAGTAGCCAATTTTTAAGCTAGCTTAGCATGTATATCTTTGTTTGGTTTTTGAGTTGCTTATTTATAAAATAGATTTTATTTATCCCAGCATGTTTTTTAAATATTGAATTGTTTATATAGGGGATTTTTGCAAATTATACCAATAGCCTAAACTTTACACAGTAAACTTCTTTTTTCATATGAATCTAACTTTTTATCAGCCTTTTAAGAAAAGTTCCCTTGGAATTTCTATCAGATGTTAGTAAATATATCATTTAAGTTATCTAACACTAACATTTTCACTTGTCAAGGAAACCAAAATAAGAGATCTTCCTTGTAAACTTTTCCTGGTTAAAACTCCATTGGTTGACCTTCTTTCCTTTAATTATTTTGAAGAATAGTTTGAATCTTATTATTAGTGTACATAGATCATACCTTAAGCTTAAAAATTTCATGGTAAGGCATTATTGATGCAATGAAATAATTAGAAAAAGACTAAGTGCTTAAAAGAAGTTAGGATTACAAAATTACCCTAAAAGATAAAAATAGGTAGTGAAGTCTTCATGAAGATTTAACTTGAGTTAATATTTGATTAATAAAAACTAATATTAAATGTCAACTTATAAAATCATTTTACATAAATATCTTAATTTTTACAATGACCATGTAAGTAATGCTATAAATATTTTTTCCTCAATTTTCAAATGATAAAAACATTAAAAAAAAAAGTAATTTGACCAGGGTCACACAGGAACACATGTTGCTTAGTCAGACTTTATCAGTTAATGAAACTTAAATCCTATTCTATTAACCACAGAACTTTGACGCAGAGGCAGAAATTGGTTCATTGGAGTAAGAGGATCAGTACTGATGCTATAACATATAGTGAGGTTGGCAAACTTTATCTGTAAAGAACCAGATAGTAAATATTTTAGGCCTTTCAAGCCATACAGTCTCTGTGGTAACTATTCAGTTCAGTGATTGTATCATGAAAACAGACAGTACATAAGTAAATGGATGTGGTTATATTCTAACAAAATCTTAATTACAAGTTTGCCAATCCCTGATATATGACCCTAGCCAGTTATTGCTTTGTTCTGCCAAGAGAAAACAAACAAAAATATTCTAATTAAAAGAAGACAATAGAGTTGTTTATATTCTACATCACAGAGTTGGAAATGGCAACAACAACAAAGGTTACAGGTCCCAAGGGTGTAGACACATCTAGAGATAACATAATGCATCTTCGTAACACATACACAAGGTGTTTGATAAATAACAGAATAACATTGAGGATGTTATATGAGTATTTTCCTGCCTCTTGATATCATTCCTTCATTCAACAAGCATTTTTAGCATCATAAAAGAGCTATCTATTTTATACAGGCAGTCATAAACACGTCATAATTAGCTATCACTGATTGTTTTGGAAGTTTTTCTTCAGATTTTCAGCTCAACTTACTTACATGGTGGGTATTATTGATTCTAAGGGTTGCATTCTAAAATGCAGAATTAGTATTTATATCCAAAGGTAGTCACAATGAATTAGGCAGTGTAAATAACCAGCCATGACATTACATAATTTGAGTTTCTAGGTTATATATTTTTTCACAGTATGATTTTTGCTAAGAGAATTAAGAAGAAATATTTCCCTCTTGATGAGACAAGAATATTCCTAAGAATTCTGTCTGATATTCTGCTAAAACTTAGTTCCACTGGGAATGCCATTTCTTTGGAAATTCTGAATAACAATTGAGACTCTTCCTTTAAAAAGCCCTCTTTACAATGTAATGGTAGGATTAACTATCGATGCTCAAGGTACTTAGGAGACTAGGCTTATTAAACAACTCTTCTTTAAACAAGATTTTTGATGATGTCTCCTAATCTGTTCAGCCTTAACAGGCTCAAGCTAGGCTGAAAATACCTGTATTAGTTTATGAGGACTGTTGTAATAAACTGCCGCCACAAATTGGGTGGCTTAAATGACAGAAATGTATTGTCTGAGTTCTGGAGGCTACAAGAGATCAATTGTCAATTAGGTTGCCATTTTCTGAGGACTGTAAAAAATCTTTGTTCTGCCTCTTTCCTAGGTTTTGGTGGTCTGCTGGCAATCTTTGTCATTCTTTGACTTGTAGTATCTCCTCGATCCCATGGTATTCTTCCTGTACGCATGTTTGTGTCCAAATTTCCCCTTTTTATAAGGACATCATTCATAATGGATTAGGGGCCCACCCTGCTCCAGTATGACCTCATCTTAATTATATCTGTAGTGACCCTATCTCCAAATAAGGTCATGTTCTGAGGTACTATGAGTTAGGATTTCAACATATGTCATTTGGGAGACACAGTTCAATCCATAATAATGTTCATGATGGAGTTTCATTCAAGTCAGTAGTACTGATTCAGTTCTAGTGGTAAGAAAGGTTTCCTTCTGTGAGACAAACTGATCTTTTTTTAACTACCAAGTAAATACTGGGTGTGTATTTGTAGTTTTCCAATTTCTACGTATTTAATCTTAAATATTACATTATGGAAATATTTTAAGTTTATATCTTTAATATGAAATATTTAAGAACACTTAAAAATAGTCAACCCAAAACATCTATAAATATTTCAAAAAGCAATACATAATCATTTCACATATTACTTAGGAAAGAAAAAATATCAAAGGTCCATGATTTTTTCAAAAGCACTCCTGGGCATATATTGGAAGAAAATTGTAATTTGAATAGATACTTGCATCTCAGTGTTCATTGCTGTATTATTTACAATAGCCAAGACATGGAAACAACCCAGACATCCATCAGCAGATGAATGAAGATGTGCTATGTGTGTGTGTGTGTGTGTGTGTGTGTGCATATATGTGTGCACATGTATAAATGTGTTTATACATACACATGTCTATATATGTGTGTGTCTATATATGTGTGTCTATATATGTATGTGTATATAAATATGTATATATGTTTATATGTGTGTGTATATATATATATGTATATACTATCTGACCATAAAAAAGATTAATGCCATTTGCAGCAACATGAATGGACCTAGGGATTATCACATTAAATGAAGTAATCCAGACAGAAAGAGACAAATATCATATGATATTGCTTATATACATAAGCTTAAAAATATATACAAATGAACTTATTTACAAAACAGAAATAAACCCATAGACATAGAAAACAAACTTATGGTTACCAAAGGGAAGGTGGGAGATAAATTAGGAGTTGGAGGTTAACATATATACACTGCTGCTGCTGCTGCTGCTAAGTCGCTTCAGTCGTGTCCGACTCTGTGTGACCCCCATAGATGGCAGCCCACCAGGCTCCACCGTCCCTGGGATTCTCCAGGCAAAACACTGGAGTGGGTTGCCATGTCCTTCTCCAACGCATGAAACTGAAAACTGAAAGTGAAGTCGCTCAGTCATGTCTGACTCTTCGCAACCCCCTGGACTGCAGCCTACCAGGCTCCTCTGTCCATGGGATTTTCAAGGCAAGAGTACTAGAGTAGGGTGCCATTGCCTTCTCCAAATATATACACTACTATATATAAAACAACACCAACAAGGATCTATTGTATAGCACAGGGAATTATACTCAATATTTTATAATAATCTATGAGAAAAAAATCTGGAAAAGAATATATATAATATAAATATATATATAAATATATAAGTATATATATATAACTGTGCTATAAAAATGAAACTAATAAAATGTTATAAATGAACTATACTTCAATTAAAAAATAAGTCATGATTAATGAAAGCAGGTTACCACTTAATTACAGAAGAAAATTATTTTTATACATATAATTTATATATTTTCAGTGACATGTTAATAAAAATCAGTCTCCCACTGGTGTTTATATACTATGATGTTTTAAGGTGTTGTCATATGTCTGTTTTAAATTATATTTCTAATCCTTTAAAAACTAATTCACATAAAGCTTTTGACAATTTTCCATTGTTTCAATACTAGTAATTGGGTCTTGTTTTTAAACTCTTCAGTAAAATAACTTACAAACAATAGGTATAGTTTTAAACTTGTCTTTTGAGTGCCATATAAAAATCAAAATGACCATCTTAGATCATAATTATTATACTTTCCATGTATTCTATTTTAAGAAATTTAGCATTTAGCTGTGAAAATAAGCCAACACATTTTGTGTGTGTCAGTGATCAAACCTTTTTCTCAATGTTTAAAGAGAGGATGATCACATGAATGTAAATGAATTGACCGTGTCACTTCTTTTACACCAAAATGGTCTGATAACGCGGAAGAGACATGTATTTTTAAAACATCATATTAGTTTCTCTCCTATACTAAATTAAAATCCTCTGCATGTTTGCTATTACTGTGGCAACAGGTAGTTTACATTGTGATGACATTATACTTGTAATTACCCAGGACAAGCATTTATCACTTTGGTTTTATTATTTTGACACTACTCTTTCTCTTTATACATGCATTTCATTATAGATTAAATGAAACCATCCTTCTTTTTCTTTCAAAAATTTATTCTGAAATAATATTTACACAACAGTTGCAAAGATAGTACAAAAGTTTCCTATATACCTTTTACCCAGCTTCACCTAACGTTAACATCTTACCTAACAATCTATCAAATCTAACACAATATTATTAACTCAGTGCAAACTGTATTTAAATTATACTAGTTTTACACTCTTTTTTTTTCTGTTCCAGAAGGCATTTTCTTTATTTGTAATATCTTTTCCAGTAGGTGATAGCTCAGTATTTCCTTGTATTACATGAATGTTGTTAAGGAATTTTGTAGAACAGGGGTCCCCAGCCTCTGAGATTTAATGCCTGATGATCTTAGGTGGAGCTGATGTAATAATAATAGAAATAAAGTACACAGGAGATGGAATGTGCTTGATTCATCTTGAAATCATCAACCATCCCTCAGCCCCTGTCCACAGAAAAATTGTCTTCCATGAAACCTGTCCCTGGTGCCAAAATGGTTGGGGCCTGCTGTAGAATGTCCCTCAGTTTGAGTCACATGTTTGGACTAAGGTTATGGATTTAAGGAAACAATAAAACAGAAAAGAAGCACATTTCTCATTACATCATAGGGTGTGTGTCATATTAACATGAGTTATTACATTTGATGTTGAAATTAATAATTTGGTTAAGGCAGTCTCTCTAGCTTTTCCAGTGAAAGATGTCTGTTTTGTTTCCAATCTCTATTCTTTGGAAGTGAGTTACACCATTCAACCCATACGAAAAGGGAAGCAAATTAAGTTCTTAGAAGGGATTATATCAAAGATTTTGTGGACATGTATTAAAGCTATCACAGTACTCATTTCTGAACATCAGTTCAGTTCAGTCACTCAGTCGTGTCCGACTCTTTGTGACCCCATGAATCACAGCACACCAGGCCTCCCTGTTCATCACCAACTCCCGGAGTTCACTCAGACTCACGTCCATTGAGTCTGTGATGACATCCAGCCATCTCATCCTCAGTCGTCCCCTTCTCCTCCTGCCCCAATTCCTCCCAGCATCAGGGTCTTTTCCAATGAGTCAACTCTTCACATAAGGTGCCCAAAGTACTGGAGCTTCAGCTTCAGCATCATTCCTTCCAAAGAAATCCCAGGGTTGATCTCCTTCAGAATGGACTGGTTGGATCTCCTTGTAGTCCAAGGGACTCTCAAGAGTCTTCTTCAACACCACTGTTCAAAGGCATCAATTCTTCGGTGCTCAGCCTTCTTCACAGTCCAACTCTCACATCCATACATGACCACTGGAAAAACCATAGCCTTGACTAGATGGACCTTAGTCGGCAAAGTCATGTCTCTGCTTTTGAATATACTATCTAGGTTGGTCATAACTTTTCTTCCAAGGAGTAAGCGTCTTTTAATTTCATGGCTGCAGTCACCATCGACAGTGATTTTGGAGCCCCCCCAAAATAAAGTCTGACACTGTTTCTACTATTTCTCCATCTATTTCCCATGGAGTGATGGGACCGGATGCCATGATCTTCGTTTTCTGAATGTTGAGCTTTAAGCCAACTTTTTCACTCTCCTCTTTCTGTTTCATCAAGAGGCTTTTGAGCTCCTCTTCACTTTCTGCCATAAGGGTGGTGTCATCTGCATATCTGAGGTGATTGAGATTTCTCCCAGCAGTCTTGATTCCAACTTGTGTTTCTTCCAGTCCAGCGTCTCATGATGTACTCTGCATAGAAGTTAAATAAGCAGGATGACAATATACAGCCTTGACGTACTCCTTTACCTATTTTGAACCAGTCTGTTGTTCCATGTCCACTTCTAACTGTTGCTTCTTGACTTGCATACAGATTTCTCAAGAGGCAGGTTAGGTGGTCTGGTATTCCTATCTCTTTCAGAATTTTCCACAGTTTATTGTGATCTACACAGTCAAAGGCTTTGGCATAGTCAATAAAGCAGAAAGAGATGTATTTCTGGAACTCTCTTGCTTTTTCCATGATCCAGCGGATGTTGGCAATTTGATCTCTGGTTCCTGTGCCTTTTCTAAAACCAGCTTGAACATCAGGGAGTTCACAGTTCACGTATTGCTGAAGTCTGGCTTGGAGAATTTTGAGCATTACTTTACTAGCATGTGAGATGAGTGCAATTGTGTGGTAGTTGGAGCATTCTTTGGCATTGCCTTTCTTTGGAATTGGAATGAAAACTGACCTTTTCCAGTCCTGTGGCCACTGCTGAGTTTTCCAAATTTGCTGGCATATTGAGTGCAGCACTTTCATAGTATCATCTTTCAGGATTTGAAACAGCTCAACTGGAATTCCATCACCTCCACTAGCTTTGTTCGTAGTGATGCTTTCTAAGGCCCACTTGAGTTCACAGGCCAAGATGTCTGGCTTTAGATTAGTGATCACATCATCATTATTATCTGGGTCATGAAGATCTTTTTTGTACAGTTCTTTCATATGTATATGCATTTCTGTATTTATCTGTAACTAAACATTAAAATGGCAACCCACTCCAGTATTCTTGCCTGGAAAATCCCAGGGACAGGGGAGCCTGGTGGGCTGCCGTCTATGGAGTCGCACAGAGTCGGACACGACTGAAGCAACTTAGCAAACATTAGTTCATGTTGATCTCTTTATCTCTAACCCAACACTGCAGGTGCATTCTAGCATTCTTCTTTACTCACTTGAACAGTAACTTCTTTCTCTAAGAGGAGAAACTTGGCTCTGATCTATCATCTGTTTAATCATTTGTTCAACCATAAAAGACATCTAAGTTAGTTTCAGAATTTCTTCATTACAGCCTTGTGAGAAACAAAGTTACCAGCCTGGATAGACTTTTTGTCTTTATGGTATCCAGACAAAACACTGCTTTAAAATTTTGGTCTATTTCATTCTCCAGCATCTCCTTCAGTGAAGTTATATCATACATTTGTAATATAGTTAATTTGTTTTTTCATAATCTTGATCACATCTTGATTTCCCCTGATATCCTGGTTGATTTTTATTGTGTTTTATGGGCCTTAATGAATACATAGTCATGGCTCAACTATGATGTACCAAGCAGAACAATTTCAACAACTCAGATATTCATTTATATATGACCCCTTTTTAGTAACACACCTCCCACAACTCTTGGTAATAACTGATATGTTTTCTATCCTTATAGTTGTATCTTAGCTGCCGTCTATGGGGTTGCACAGAGTCGGACATGACTGAAGTGACTTAGCAGCAGCAGCAGCATTAGGATATCATATAAATGGAATCATGCAATATGGAGCATTTTAAGCTGATTTCTTTCACTTAAAATGTAATCATATTGTTATGGACATCAAACCATTCTTTCATTCCTAGAATAAATCTCACTTGATTATGGTGTATGGTCCTTTTAAGGATTTATTAGATGTGATTTGCTAATATTTTGTTGAGGACTTTTTAATCTATGTTCATCTGTAATATTGGCTCACAATTTTTTGTGTGTGTTATTTTGTGATATCTCTGAAGGCTTTGTTATTAGAGTGACACATTTCCACTCCTCTTACCATCTCATTGTGGCTACTTCTTTACACCTTTAGTTGAGAAGATCTTTTTTGCTAGTCTTCAGGTCATTGTACTCTGTATGCAGCTGTAATTTTGGTGTGCCTGTGGGAGGTGGTGAGCTTAGGCTGTCCTAGTCTGCCATCTTGGTTATTTTACCTACTAACCGACTTTTGTATATTTACTGTGTATGCTGTGGCTTGTTAAACTCACTTATTACTTAAAGGAACTTTTTATAGATTACACTGGATTTTCATTTATGAGTTTTCTATGGCTCCTTTCACCCTGCAGTGTCAGAGATGAATAATTGCAACAGAGTCTAAGTGTGCCTCTACAGTTTACATTAAAATTAAATCACTTTTAATTTATTGTCAGGTTATTTACTTGTTCTTGAGTTGGTTTTTGGTAAGTCATGTATTTCAAAGAATTATAGCATTTCATCTAATTCCTCCAATTTATGGATGTTGAGTTGGTGATGATTTTTCTTTTCTTCTTAATGTCTCTGGGGACTGGAGTGATATTCCCATTTTTAATCTCATATTGTTAAGTTTGTGTTTTCTTGTTCTTTTTTTGATCAGTACAACTATAGTTATATCCATTTTATTCATGTTTTCAAAAATGAATATTTTTTTCACTTTAAAAATAATCTTTTGTCCATTGGTTTTCTGTATTGTTTTAGTTCTAGTTCCATTATTTATATATTATTCTTCATTATATTATTTTTGTTTTCTTTTGGTTTACTGTTCTTCTTTGTTTGTTTTTTAAAAGCAAACCTTATTGTAACAAATATAATATTTTCTTTATTCCTAATGTAAACTTTCAGTGCTATAAATTTCTCTGGAATCTGAGCAGTGATAGATAAGTGCCTGCTGGGAGCAAGAAGCTCAAAGTGAACCGCAAAGTCTGTGAGCCACATCCAACAATTTTGAAATGCTTTATTTTCATTTATTTAAGTTAAAAATATGTTTAAGTTTCCTTATAGCTCCATTATTTACTTAAATGATATTTCAAAGGATATTTCTGAATTTCCAGTGTTTGTGCTGATTGTCCAAAATTATTTCTGAAACTCACTCCTAGTTTAATACTGTTATGATGAGAACATGCTGCTGCTGCTAAATCACTTCAGTCATGTCAGACTCTGTGTGACCCCATAGACGGCAGCCCACCAGGCTCCCCTGTCCCTGGGATTCTCCAGGCAAGAACACTGGAGTGGGTTGCCATTTAATGTTTAGTTATAGATAAATACAGAAATGCATATACATATGTTCAGAAATGAGTTAATGTAAAAGTGAAAGTGAAGTTGCTCAGTCATGTCCGACCCTGAGCGACCCCATGGACTGCAGCCTACCAGGCTCCTCTGCCCAAGGGATTTTCCAGGCAAGAGTACTGGAGTGGATTGGATTGCCATTGCCTTCTTCAATGATGAGAACATAGTTATCATAATTTTTATTCTTTTAAGTTTCTTTTTATTTTTTTCCATTTTGGTGAATTTTCATTTGCCTTGGTTGACAAAATGTTTCCTGATGGTCTTGAGTTGAATTTTCTATGACAGTAAATTACTTTAAGTTGATGAATAGAGCTGTTTTGGTCACTTGTATTCTTACTCATTTTCTCTGTACTGGTTCTATGAATTATTGAGAGTCTTAAATCATACAACTATAGTTATGAATATTCCCATTTTTCCTTTAAGAGCTATCAGAAATGCCTCATTTATTTTTGGCTCTATTGTTAGGTACATACATTTTACGGTTATCATATCTGCTTTGAGGATTTATCTGTTTATTGTTATGTAACATCCATGAAACATCTACTCTATCTTAATTTTATATGTCTATTCTGCTTTGTGAAGAAGGAAATAGCAAGCCACTCCAGTATTCTTGCCTGGAGAATTCCATGGACAGAGAAGTCCAGTGTGCTACAG
>SJXQ01005312.1:527063-566631 GCA_006408695.1 Aepyceros melampus | reverse complement strand
CAGTCCATGGGGTCTCAACAAGTTGGACATGACTGTGTGACTAATACACAGTGTGTTTTGTTTGTCTGTATGCCATATATTTCTCTCTTTTTTTTACTTTTAATTTATATATATATATATATATATATATATATATATATTTAAAATGTTTCTTCAACACGGCATATAGTTCCAAGCAGTTTCCACCAGTGTTCCAAGGTGGCAGGTTTTGTTGCTCTTATTGCTGCATATTAAAACTTTCCCTTCAGAGAACAAATAGACAAGTTGGATTTTGGCAGAATTTCAACATGTCTGCTTTCCACCCTCTCATAGCCAGTACTACAAAAACAAGTTTCTTTGAATTTTTCTTAATTTTCCCATATGACTGCCAGTAAAGTCTGTGGAAGAAAAAGCCTGCAAGAGGGTACAAATTCCTTTACGCTT
Organism: Aepyceros melampus; assembly: GCA_006408695.1. Lineage (NCBI taxonomy): Eukaryota > Metazoa > Chordata > Mammalia > Artiodactyla > Bovidae > Aepyceros > Aepyceros melampus. The sequence continues at coordinate 566,208 of SJXQ01005312.1, read as the reverse complement.
GTAGCACCATGGGGTTTCAAATTAATAATTTTTTTTAAAATATAGCTGAATCTTTTACTTGCTTATATGGCTTCCAATGGCATCTGGTCAACTAATGCTTGGATACTCTTGCTCCCAGCAGGCACTTATCTATCACTGCTCAGATTCCAGGTTAATTCTTTTTGACTTGTTTATTAGTTACGTGGCTGCTGTAACAAACTTCCACAACTTAGTGGCTTAAACAACCCAATCTAACATTTTTGCATTTGTGTAGGTAGAAGTCTGAAAAAGATCTTACTGGTCTAAATCAAAGTGTTGCCATGGATACTTCCTTTCTGTGGTGTCTGAATAGGATTTGTTTCCTCATCTTTCCCAGTATCCAAAGGATATGCCCATTCTTTGGGTCATAAACCCTCTCCTTCATCTTCATAGTTCTAGCAGAGCTGAGCTGAGTCCTTCTGTTACCACATCACTCTCCTGCCTCTCTTTAACATGTTTATGATCTGCTTCCTGTATAGCCAATGAGCTTAGTAACAACACAAGATCTTCCTTAAAAAAAAAAAAAAAAAATCAGTGCCAGATGTGAGGACAGGAACTGTAAAACTGTATATATCAAACAATAGAATTTCTAAAAATATGCTTTCCTAGCCATATGTAGTTCAAAATCTCTATTTTTTTAATCATAGCATTTATACTGTAGTTATATACTTAAAGTTATGATTATCTTATCAGGTAATACATTCTATGCAGCATTTGGGTAACTATTTAGATAATATCAGGCTTTACAACTAGTCACCTTCAGATTGTTCAGTGTACAGTATGTCCACAGAACATCACCAAGCACTTCAAAGTACACATCAAAGAAAGATATGTTGCTTGTCACCCACTCCCAAGGGATTCTGAGTATTGAGAGATAGGAAAGAATATTGCACCTGAAGATAATTAAGTGTATCATCATAATTCACATGAGTTGAGTGAAAATAAAATGGATAATAATGTTCTTAAAGGATGGGCAAAGAGAAGGATATCAAGAAAAAATTCTAGAGGAAAATGTCCTTAGGTATATACAAGAGCTTTTATGGCTCTTAGCTCATATTTCTATACATATAGTTGTAGCTGGAGCTGGTAAATTCTAGACTGCATCCACAAACTGCTAGCTAGGAATATAAATTTATTCATTTATATCCAAGAAGCAGAATATTTCACAGTCATCTATCAGTGTAGAAATGATATATCAGAAATCCAGAAAGAATACAGCCAAGCCAGATCACAGTCTGTGTTCCCCATTGTACCAAAAACACAATCAATCTCTCTCATTTCTTTCTGTATTCCCCAAACTGTAAGATGTGTAAAAGCTAAATTTCACATGTATAGAAGAAATAGTACCACATGGGCAAGGCTATTTATAATGCACTATTTTCTTTATAATTTGCATTGTATGAAGAATCTTGCCAGTATTCAGTAGCTCCATGATGTCACATCATCATCTTTTTTCTATTTGACACCCCAGTCAAACACTGCACAAGGACAAATAATTTCATGCCCAGAGTAGTTAAAATCATAATTTTGTAATCTATAAACTCTCTGTGGACTCTTTAGAAAGCATTTCATGATATTCTAACACCTTCAAGACCATTAGCATTTTCATCCCCAAATTAAGCCTTGATATAATCTAGTGTTGTGATGGAATTCCAGCCATCAATTATTATTTATAAATCAGATGCATAAACTTACTCTATTTTATCCTAAATATTTAATTTATCCCAGTTCATCTTCAGAAGGCAAAAGATAATATCTTCACAGAAATGTAACAGATCAACAGTTTCTGCTGGTTTCTTTTCTGACTGAGTCAGTGGTTAGTTTGGCCAAGAACAGCAGCTCCTGGATCATAATGAAATGGCTTAGGACACCTTGCAATCCAGTGACCAACGAGAGCTGGTCTTTGGTTCAACTCTTCATGCATTTCCCAAGAAATAAAATTCATTATATCAGTCATGTGCATCCTTCCATCTAAGGATAGCAAATGGACACTATCCCCTTAATGATACACACATGAAGGTGATTTTATGAGTACCCTCATCTTATACATGAGAAAACTGGCATGGCTTTTGTCTGATTTATGCGATCCACTTCTCTTCTCCCAGCAGTTTTTGTGCTACATATTACTTCAGGTCTCTTTTAGCTAGGGCAGATCTACAGCAGAGGCAGATTTAATGACTATAAGAATACGTTACTGTCTAGATTAAATTCTATGCATTATGCAGTATTACTCTAGATTTTTTTATTCCAAACTGTTTTGAAATGTACTTCATGCATTTCTGTTTCTAGTTTTTAAAGTACTCTGTATAGCATAATAATTGATGACATATAGTATAACTTTGAAAGAGAAGGCAATGGCACCCCACGCCAGTACTCCTGCCTGGAAAATCCCATGGACGGTGGAGCCTGGTAGGCTGCAGTCCATGAGGTTTCTAGGAGTCGGACACGACTGAGCAACTTCACTTTCACTTTTCACTTTCATGCATTGGAGAAGGAAATGGCAACCCACTCCAGTGTTCTTGCCTGGAGAATCCCAGGGACGGGGGAGCCTGGTGGGCTGCCGTCTATGGGGTCACACAGAGTCGGACACGACTGAAGTGACTTAGCAGTACTATAACTTTGAAGGGAGAGTAACTGGTCATCCACTCTCAAGTCAATAAGTGTGTTGTTAACATTTTGGAAGTCTGCAGTTATACTCAACAATTAAAAGAGCACAGAAAATGAAGAAGGTATTAGTGTAGAAATGTTGGTGTCCATAGAGTAATTTCATAAGCAAGGAATATTTACTCTCTGTAGGTTCCTAGACAGAGTTTTATCAATCTCCTTCAAGTTTGGGGGGTTTGGCACACTTCCAAATATTAAATTAGAATCCTATTTGAAATAATGTATGGATTCAAACATTACTTATGGAACTGTAAAAATGGTATATAGTTACAGTTTTAGACTTTTAATCTTTCACTGAGTCACATTCTTTCTTTTCGTAATACCCTCTGAGAGCTTCTGATTAAGTTTTTTGAGCCACACTGAAGTTCATTCTAACACAACAATCTTTTCAGTTACTGTTTTTTTTTTAAATTAACTTTTGTCTTCTCTTACACATCCCCAGAAGTATTTTGTTATATGCTTACTAGGTGAATTCCAACATGTGAACTTTATTATTATGCCCTAGACTATCTTTACAAAGTCTCTCAAAAAACTATAGCAAGCCCAGTATTGTACATATAGTTCTTATTAACCAAGAGAATACTGCAAGGAACAAGAATCAGATGAGTATAAAGAGGCAATGATAGATTAGAGGGAGAAAAAAGAACACAAAATAAACAGATATTGATTTATTCTAGCATATGATCAGAGAAGGCAAAGACACCCCACTTTAGTACTCTTGGCTGGAAAATCCCATGGATGGAGGAACCTGGTAGGCTGCAGTCCATGGGGTCGCTAGAAGTCGGGTATGACTGAGCGACTTCACTTTCACTTTTCACTTTCATGCATTGGAGAAGGAAATGGCAACCCACTCCAGTGTTCTTGCCTGGAGAATCCCAGGGACAGGGGAGCCTGGTGGGCTGCCATCTATGGGGTTGCACAGAATTGGACACGACTGAAGCAACTTAGCAGCAGCAGCAGCAGCATATGATGGTTACAACACATGATCAACACATGGTAAATAGATATATGTTGATGGATAGATGGATTAAAGGATATTTTGGTAATTATTTCGTAAGGCAATTAAAAAATCGCTATAGAAAATTTCAGTTACAAAAGTTGAGTCATGTTTTTGTTTGGGCAGAAAAATTAAGGCCTAAAAGACCATATTCACTGTGTTCAGTTCAGTCGCTCAGTCGCGTCTGACTCTTTGCAACTCCATGAGTGGCAGCACGCCAGGCCTCCCTGTCCATCACCAACTCCTGGAGTTCAGTCAGACTCACGTCCATCGAGTCAGTGATGCCATCCAGCCATCTCATCCTCTGTCATCCCCTTCTCCTCCTGCCCCCGTTCCCTCCCAGCATCAGAGTCTTTTCCAATGAGTCAACTCTTTGCATGAGATGGCCAAAGTACTGGAGTTTCAGCTTTAGCATCATTCCTTCCCAAGAAATCCCAGGGTTGATCTCCTTCAGAATGGACTGGTTGGATCTCCTTGTAGTCCAAGGGACTCTCAAGAGTCTTCTCCAACACCACAGTTTAAAAGCATCAATTCTTCGATGCTCAGCCTTCTTCACAGTCCAACTCTCACATCCGTACATGACCACTGGAAAAACCATAGCCTTGACTAGACGGACTTTAGTCGGCAAAGTAACGTCTCTGCTTTTGAATATGCTATCTAGGTTGGTCATAACTTTTCTTCCAAGGAGTAAACATCTTTTAATTTCATGGCTGCAGTCACCATCTGCAGTGATTTTGGAGCCCAAAAAAATAAAGTCTGACACTGTTTCTACTGTTTCCCCATCTATTTCCCATGAAGTGATGGGACGGGATGCCATGATCTTCATTTTCTGAATGTTGAGCTTTAAGCCAACTTTTTCACTCTCCTCTTTCACTTTCATCAAGAGGCTTTTTAATTCCTCTTTACTTTCTGCCATAAGGGTGGTGTCATCTGCATATCTGAGGTGATTGATATTTCTCCCGGCAATCTTGATTCCAGCTTGTGTTTCTTCCAGTCCAGCGTTCCTCATGATGTATTCTGCATATAAGTTAAATAAGCAGGGGGACAATATACAGCCTTGACGTACTCCTTTTCCTATTTGGAACCAGTCTGTTGTTCCATGTCCAGTTCTAACTGTTGCTTCCTGACCTGCATTATCCAAATCATTTAATCAGAATTTGATGGTTACAAAGTAAGGTTACAGATAGATGCTAACCAGTTTGATGGCTTATAATGAACATAATTCATTCAGTTTACCCAGTGTAGTGCAAATATTCTCACTACCTAAATTCTTGGCTCAGATTATAAATTATTTTGGAAATGTAAAAACCTTAAACGTGACATACTTAGTATAATCATTTTCAAAATTTTCTAACATATAAATCTGGGTGAATCTTAATCATTGAACTCTGCATAGGCTGCAAATTCAAATGTGAATAAGCATTTCAAAATATGATGACCTCTGCTGTATGAAAGAACCAATTGTATGGTGATTTTGAATAGCTTTAGGAATTTAAATTATTAAGGACTTAGGTACTTCATTGAAAGTCTCATAAGCTGAGTGATAAAGGATTATAATAAACTTCATATGGCATTTCTTTATGAAAAAATGGAAGTGATTCCTTTGGAATATGCCAGGGATTTAGTCGATGAAGTAATTCCTTAGAGCAATAGGTGACTGACATATCTATTTACTGCCTCATGATGTAATGATGTGCCTGACAGAGGTAAGTTAGCTTAACAAGCTGACCTGCTTACATAGCATCTGTAAATATTTCATGAGTTAAAGCATTAATTGGGTCATTTGATTGCACAGGCTGAAATGAAGGGTTTCTCGGAGGAGTTTTGTACCTTTTATAGCATTTGTCAGTTTTACCCTACTCAATGAAAGGTCATTGGCTTGCAATATTTTCTGAGCTTATTTTGATTTTACTTCCTAGGAATCATTCTAGGTTCCTGTTCATAATACAGGATGTTTACTAACCAGTGGTAAAACTGGTGCCTACATTAATCACTACTACATTAATAATGTTAATGTTCTATAGTTCTAATGAAATGGAAGAAAACAGTTTCAAGAGGTTCCTGTTAAAAATATTTTTCTTTAAGTAGAAATATAGATAACAAAGGAAATGATTTCCTCAGGTTTTGTTATATGAAAAAAATAAAACTTTTTACCTCATATATATATAACCTGGGGCTTCCCTGCTGGCTCAGAGGTCNGTTTCAAGAGGTTCCTGTTAAAAATATTTTTCTTTAAGTAGAAATATAGATAACAAAGGAAATGATTTCCTCAGGTTTTGTTATATGAAAAAAATAAAACTTTTTACCTCATATATATATAACCTGGGGCTTCCCTGCTGGCTCAGAGGTCAAAGTGTCTGCCTCCAATGCGGGAGACCTGGGTTCGATCCCTGGGTCGGGAAGATCCCCTGGAGAAGGAAATGGCAATCCACTCCAGTATTCTTGCCTGGAGAATCCCATGGACAGAATAACCTAGTAACAGTCCACAGGGTCACAAAGAGTCGGACACGACTGAGTGACTTCACCTTCATATATAACCTGACTTTACACAGTTCATAGCAGAGAGTAATTTAGGTTTATTCACAACCTTATAGAAAGGATATTATAAAAGCTGTCACTGAATTTTGAATAAGACCCACATTTTAAACTTTGTGGGATGCAAAACAGTAAATATGCTATTAGTGTACTGTATCTCAGTAAAACAGATGTCAAAATTAGTGGTGGAAAAATTTGCATTTTTAATTAGGTATTTCTATGTGTAAAGAATATTATTTTGTAAAATTAGTATCTTGTCTTCCATTTATAATAGCAAATATAAACAATATTTGCTTGAAGTTTATTAGCATAGATTGTAACCCTACAATTAATTTATTTCTTTACCTAGAAAGGTATATTTTCAAGGTACAAACAAGGGATAGAGAACATTTTCTTGCCCCCATTTTCAAAATGTATCTTGAAACCACTTCTAAGGCAGCTCAGATATCTAAATGCTCTCTGGAAAACATTAAAATGCCATCTCAGTCCTTGTTTAGACATCATTGATTTTATATTACAAGCAGATGAAAGGTCCGCTCAGGGAATACTGCTGTATAATTGCTGCGATGACCTAGCTATCTAATACTACCCAGGGCAAAAGCCATTTTATCAAAATCAATGTAAAGTATACATTTATCCTTCTGAGACATCTAGGGTATAGAGGAGAGGAAGGGGAGGATGCCAAGTATGAAGAGCAATATTTAATAGTGTGACATCAGAAGCAAAAGCAATTACATCTTTACTAACTCTCAAATGCAAATGACTCCATGTGACTTTGAATTCTGGAGTTATATGGTTTATTGACAATAAAACAGATGAATCAATAACTTCTGCAAAAACTCAGGGTGTTTTGAAAGAATAAATCTTGTGTTAGTGGCAGGAATGTTGCTTTATTAAATGTCATACCTCTTTTGTTTGTTTAAGCACATGGTTTGTAAAACATATTCTGGATAAGGCTAATATTTTCACCTTCTCTAACATCTTCTCAAGCCCTTAGTTGGATGGCCTATATAGCCAAATATCATATCCACCTTGAAAACTGTTTTCAACCTTGGGAATACTGGTCAGAATTGTGGGATTAACATTCTGCTCTATCTAGTCTCACTTCTCATCTGATCAAAGGAAAAGAAGCATGTGGTTGGATACTGTTGATGGGAATCCTTTACTGAGAGAGATGGATTTACCATGAGCAAATAAAGTTTAAACTTCATACTCTTCTGGGAAGGATACTTGAGTGGCCCTGGGAAGGACTCTGTCAATTGTGCATATACATTCAGATATGTTTATAAAATGGTAAGATACATATGCAATATGCATGTGTGTGTGTGTGTATGTGTATGTTTATAAGTGTGTGTGTGTATATATATTTCTACAATTGCTTTTCTAAGCTAAATCATTCAAACACTGTTATATTCATGATTCTGTTTTATTTTTCTTAAAGAGTCCAAAACTGTATAGTTTGAGACCCCACGAGTTCAGGATCTGCCCAAATTATTGGCAAGACCTATAAAATTATCCCAGTTGAGTGTGTGCCTAGGGGTGTACCTGATACTGACTATCATGCTAACAATGTGTCTTTGGTTAGTGTATCCTGTCATTCAAGGTGTCAACCTTGATTGACCAGGTGCCAACTGGAAAATATCAGCCATGTATTTTTGAAAACAATATTTCAGTGTTATGTCTTCTAGCAAGAACAGAACACATATTTTAACTCACTGTAGTAGAATTTTATTTTAATAACTTTCTCTGTGCTTGAAAATAAGACATCATTATTTCTGGGAACCATAGCTTTCATTCCACTGTTTCTCACACAAACCCATGAACACAAAGATATCAAAACTTCCTCAGTTAATCATTATCTATGAGAGAGAAATCCTAAATATAATCATCTCTAGTGCATGTTCTGGTATCCCAAGAATGTATGCATGGTAAAAACTGATCTACATTATATGAGTTCAAAAATTTTGAAATGTCTTCTCTGAGTGACCAGCAGGAAAACACCTTCCTCAGACCCTTTGAGCCCTCAAAGCTGCTCGTATTCAGCTATACCACTCTGCTTTCTATTTGTGCACATCACCTCTTTCTACCTAAAGCATATATCCACAGCCTATACTCACATCATCTGATCTTATATGTATAGATTGAGAACCCATGGATTCATTCATTCCTGAAATCATTCATTTAAGAAATATTTACTGAGCACATTATTGGACCTGACATGCTTCTGGAGGAGGATCAAGACAAATGCAGGTGCTACTTTTAAAGAACTTAAAATCTGGTAGAACTCTGGTGCCATGAGAGTCCAAACCATGTCAACTGGGAAGATCTGTCCTAAGAATCAAGAGTTGCAAGTCATCTACCTTGGAAATGTACCAGGACTTTACACCGATGAGAAGGTATTGTCCATATCAGAGTATTACTACTGGGACCGTCATCATCAAAGACTGCTCATGCTTTTCTAGTGTAGCCTCCTTGCTTACTTATTTGCTAAGTAATCAAAATAACTTCCATCTCTTATATAACACATACATGCTTTTACAGTATATTGAGTCTTCAGAGTTTCTTAGTACGATAGATTGATAAGCTTATAATAATTAAACTTATGAACTGTGCATTTGCCTCTACTTATGTTTGTCTGTTCTTTTTGTGACTGTCTGCTGGTGGTGAAACAACATGGCCCAGCAAGGAGTTAGAGGAAGAACCCTGGACTTGAATTCAGGTTGTGCTAGAGTTAAATCCAAGTTCTGACATTTATAAACTGTGATCCTAGCACATCACATAGGCTTATAAACCACACATTTTAATTCCAAACATACAGTTAATACAACCTGCTTGATCAAGATTAAATAAGGCTTTTATTTTTCCATTTATGTTTTAAATATGCTCCATATGATACTTCTTTGCCTCATTTAAATCTGACCATTCACTGACATCAGGGATTATACTTTTTGAATCATCATTTTTGATTTCTAAATACTAGCACTGATAACATTTATTTATAGTGTTTATTCTATGGTAGGCACTCTATTAGCCACTTTATATACATCACTTATTTAATTTTTGTAATATCCCTAGCCAATTGTTAAGATTTCATGTTCTGCAAAGACTGCTTGACTTTGAAATTTAGCTCATCCACTTACAAGCTATAATATTGGAAAAACCACTTAGCCTCTCTGAGTCTCAATTTTCAAATCTAATCTTAGGCAGCTGTGAGACTTAGATGAATTAATAAAAGTCAAGTACATAAACACTGCCTGGAGTATTGTAAATTATCAAATATACAACAGCTTTGTTTTCAAATATACCCATTTTTACCATTATCACCTTTAACTTGAATAACTTTATTTATTAGTGCCCTTTTTTATTTTTGGCTCTTTTGCAATGTTTTTGTTGTTGTTGTAGTTGTTCAGTAATGTTCACAAGGAACAAACCTTAGACTCACACAGATACACCCAGCATATGGACTCTCCTCCCCTTTCTCTCCATGGAAAGAGTGTATTTCCCATACCATATGTGATTTTCCAGCATATGACCTTGCCCATGTGATGTTCTTTGGCTAATGGAATATAGTAGGAAATGATCTGGTGTAAGCTGCAAGCCTTCACTTTAAGTAAAATCACTTGTTTCATTTACCTCTCTGGGAGCTTCTGGTCTCCACCATGAGAAATACATGCCCCACATAACTAATACCCCTACACACACAGGCCCCCAGATATGAGGCAGTGCAGAAATGAACTTCAGTTCAGTTCAGTCGCTCAGTCGTGTCTGATTCTTTGCGACCCCATAGACTGCAGCATGCTAGGCTTCCCTGTCCATCACCAACTCCTGGAGCTTGCTCAAACTCATGTCCATCAAGCCAGTGGTGCCATCCAACCATCACATCTTCTGTTGTGCCCCCCTTCACCTCCTGCCTTCAATCTTTCCCAGCATCAGGGTCTTTTCCAATGACTTTGCATCAGGTGGACAAAGTATTGGAGCTTCAGCCTCAGAATCAGTCCTTCCAATGAATATTCAGGACTGATTTCCTTAGTTGGATCTCCTTGCAGTCCAAGGGACTCTCAACTCTTCTCCAACACCACAGTTCAAAACCATCAAGCCTTTGGCGCTCATCTATCTTTATACTTGAATTCTAACATCCATACATGACTATTGGAAAAACTGTAGCTTTAACTAGACAGACCTTAGCTAGACTTTGTTGGCAAAGTAATGTCTCTGCTTTTGAATATGCTGTCTATGGGTCATAGCCTTTCTTCCAAACAGCAAGTGTCTTTTAATTTCATGGCTGCAAACACCATCTGCAGTGATTTTGGAGGCCAAGAAAATAAAAGATTGTCACTGTTTCCATTGTTCCCCATCTATTTGCCATGAAGTGATGGGCCAGATGCCATGAACTTAGTTTTTTGAATGTTGAGTTTTAAGCCAGCTTTTCACTCTCCTTCAGATAATCATGATGGTGTGATCACTCACCTAGAGCCAGACATCCTGGAATGTGAAGTAAAGTAGGCCTTAGAAAGCATCACTACAAGCAAAGCTAATGGAGGTGGTGGAATTCCAGTTGAGCTATTTCAAATCCTGAAAGATGATGCTGTGAAAGTCCTGCATTCAATATGCCAGCAAATTTGGAAAAGTCAGGAGTGGCCACAGGACTGGAAAAAGTCAGTTTTTATTCCAATCTCAAAGAAAAGCAATCCCAAAGAATGCCCAAACTACTGCACAATTGCACTCATCTCACAGGCTAGTAAAATAATGCTCAATATCCTCCAATCCAGGCTTCAGTAGTACATGAACCATAAACTTCCAGATGTTCAAGCTAGATTTAGAAAAGGCAGAAGAACCAGAGATCAAATTGCCGACATCTACTGGATCATGGAAAAACCAAGAGAGTTCCAGAAAAACATCTAGTTCTGCTTTGTTGACTATGCCAAAGCCTTTGACTGTGTGGATCACAGTAAACTGTGGAAAATTCTGAAAGAGATGAGAATACTAGACCACCTGACCTGCCTCTTGAGAAACCTATATGCAGGTCAGGAAGCAACAGTTAGAAGTGGACATGGAACAACAGACTTGTTCCAAATAGGAAGAGGAGTACGTCAAGGCTGTATATGGTCACCCTGCTTATTTAACTTCTATGCAGAGTATATCATGAGAAACGTTGGGCTGGAAGAAGTACAAGCTGGAATCAAGATTGCTGGGAGAAATATCAATCACCTCAGATATGCAGATGACACCACCCTTATGGCAGAAAGTGAAAGTGGAGAGTGAAAAAGTTGGCTTAAAGCTCAGTTCAGTTCACTCGCGCAGTCGTGTCCGACTCTTTGCGACCCCATGAATCGCAGTACGCCAGGCCTCCCTGTCCATCACCAACTCCTGGAGTTCACTCAGACTCATGTCCATTGAGTTGTGATGCCATCCAGCCATCTCATCCTCGGTCGTTCCTTTCTCCTCCTGCCCCCAATCCCTCCCAGCATCAGGGTCTTTTCCAATGAGTCAACTTAAAGGTCAACATTCAGAAAAAGAAGATCATGGCATCTGATTCCATTCCTTCATGGCAGATAGATGGGGAAACAGTGGAAATGGTGTAAGACTATTTTGGGGGGCTCCAAAATCATGGCAGATGATGACTGCAGCCATGAAATTAAAAGACGCTTACTCCTTGGAAGGAAAGTCATGACCAACCTAGATAGCATATTGAAAAGCAGAGATATTACTTTGCCAACAAAGGTCTGTCTAGTCAAGGCTATGGTTTTTCCAGTGAGAGTTGGACTGTGAAGAAAGCTGAGTGCCGAAGAACTGATGCTTTTGAACTGTGGTGTTGGAGAAGACTCTTGAAAGTCCCTTGGACTGCAAGGAGATCCAACTAGTCCATCCTAAAGGAGATCCATCCTGGGTGTTCATTGGAAGGACTGATGCTGAAGGTGAAACTCCAATACTTTGGCCATCTTGTGCAAAGAGTTGACTCATTCGTGCAAAGAGTTGACTCATTGGAAAAGACCCTGATGCTGGGAGGGATTGGAGACAGGAAGAGAAGGGGACGAAAGAGGTTAAGATGGCTGGATGACATCACTGACTCAATGGACATGAGTTTGAGTGATCTCTGGGAATTGATGCTGAACAGGGAGGCCCGGCATGCTGTGATTCATGGTGTTGTAAAGAGTCAGACACAACTGAGCGACTGAACTGAACTGACTGAACTTAATACATAGGAATAAGCAGAGCCCTGGAGCTGTCCAGCTGACTCACATATCTGTTAGTAATAAATGCCACTGAGATTACACGCATGCCTTATAATATGGTTAAAGACTGGTCAGTACACTTCTTCCCTTCATCAAACTCTCTATATACTACTTAGTTCTTTAAAATAAAATAGAATAAAATAAATCTGATACTACCATCTTCCCTGCTTAGCACCTTTCAAAGGCATCCATCACAATTAGACTATAATCATGTACTTTGTCATAGCTAATGAGAATTGTAACTGCTTCTCAGTTATCCTATTTTTATATACACAGATCATCTGGGCCTTTTTCCTTTCCTAGAACATGTCAAGCTCTTTCCCTTCTCAAATGTTGTTATAACTTTCTGAAAGTATATTCCATGCTTTTCTCTCCATGCTCCTCAGCCTTCATGCCTTAACTTAAAAGTCATCTTCTCAGAAATGTCTGTTCTGACATCTTATCTAAATAGGATCTCTCTGTCAGTCTCTGTCTTATCACTTAAGTATCATTTTATACATTTTTAATTATCTTGTTAGTCATTTGTTATCTGTTCTAATTCAGTCTAAGCCCTGTGAGGTCAAAGCATGAGTTTTATATATTTACTTATTGATCATCCAGAAATTGGCACAATACCAAAAATTTACAAGTATCACAGATTCTATTGGATAAATTGGTTTTGTTATGAAAATTGAGGTAGATAAATAAATTCAAAAACATTGCACAGAACCAAGTGCAGCATGAGAACTCCTATTGAAGTGTTTCTGTTGTTTGTAAAGATCTGGATATTTGGGGGTTTTATCTGACATACATCTCACCTTGATTTACTTGGTTTTGGCAATTCCTAAACTAAGATCATGACATTGGTCCCATTACTTCATGGCAAATAGATGGGGAAACCATGACAGATTTTATTTTCTTGGGCTCCAAAATCACTACAGATGGTGACTGCGGCCATGAAATTAAAAGACACTTGCTCCTTGGAAGAAAAGCTATGACCAAACTAGATAGCATATTAAAAAGCAGAGACATTACTTTGCCAACAAAGGTCCATCTAGTCAAAGCTATGGTTTTTCTGGTAGTCATGTATGGATGTAAGAATTGGACTATAAAGAAAGCTGAGTGCTGAAGAATTGATGGTTTTAAACTGTGGTGTTGGAGAAGACTCTTGAGAGTCCCTTAGACTGCAAGGATATCGAACCAGTCAATCCTAAAGGAAAGCAGTCCTGAAGACTGATGCTGAAGCTGAAGCTCCAATATTTTGTCCTCTTGACACAAATAACTGATTCATTGGCAAAGACCTTGATGCTGGGAAAGATTGAAGGCAAAAGGAGAAGGGAATGATAGAGGATGAGATGGTTGGATGGCATCACCAACTCAATGGCCATGAGTTTGAGCAAGTTCCTGGAACTGGTGATGGACAGGGAAGCCTGGTGTGCTGCAGGCCATGGGGTCACAAGGAGTCAGACAGGACTGAGTGACTGAAATGAACTGAACTGAACCAAACTGAACCAAATGTTGAAACCAGTCAATGAATTATCCCATAGTAAATGGCTAATTAATTAACTAGTGCATGACTGTAAGAATTCCATTTTTATTACTTGGAATATCAGGTTTCAACCTCAAGGACTTTATAAATAATTATTAACATTTCACAACCTAAATTTATAGTGTTATTTGTTTATTTGTACAGATACTTTCATGGTTCTCTACTGTACAGCTTGATCAGCTTTAGTAGATATCTCTAGTCACTTCAGTTGTGTTCAACTCTGCATTCTATGGACTTATAGGCCTAATGACAAATATTTAATAATATCTAAATTTCAATTCTTTAAAACAGTTTAATATTTTATATTAATTGTTATCACAACCCTTTGTCAATTACAATAGGCTAGGTTTTTCTATATTAAGAAGCAGCCTAAAATATTTAAGGACTACAACAGCAAATACTTATTTCCAGCCATATGTCTGTCATCAGTTGTCTTCGGCTCTTTTCCACATCATCTTTATTGCAGGACTTGGATTAAATGAATAGCCTCTTTCTGGAACTTTATTGGTTTTCATTGCAGAGTAAATCTAAAAAGTGAAGAAATATGAGCCATCTTTTAAATCTTCTGCTGAAGATACATGCCACTTCCATTCCTATTTCAGTGGACAAAGCAAGCCATTCTATGAAGTGTAAAGTCATTGAGACAAATATAAATAATTTTCTGTGAGGAAGAGGGATTGAATGTAGGCAATGATAATAAATTTTGACATTGTTGCCAACTTATTTCCACTGCATGATTACTATTTTAATATCTAGTATTGTTTTACTTAGCTTTCTGAGATAAGCAGTGTGGTTCTCTTTTTTGAATGTCTGTCACCCTTCTAAGATAATTCTGATATTTCAATTGCCCATATAATTTAATGACAACATCCACTGCTATTGTCTGTTTTCCCCCAAATTCATGTGCTGAAATTCTAATGCCCAACATGATGGTATTAAGAGGGTGGGACTTTTGGTAAATGATTAGTTCAAGAAGGCAAGCTCTCATGAATAGATTAGTGCACATATAAAAGATACTGTAGTGAGATCCCTTGTTCCTTCCACCATGTGAGCTAGAAGTCTGCAAATCAGAAGAGGGTCCTCACCAGATCATGCTTGTACCCTAATCCTGGATTTCCAGCCTTAAGAACTGTGAAAAAAGTTGGTTGTTTATAAGCCATCCACCATGCCCGAATCTGAGTCTTTGGAATGGATATAATAAAAACTAAGAATAATCTTTCACTGCTAGAATCTTAGCTTTAATAACACAGAACATTACCTGTAAGCACTATTATTTTACACTGATTTTCACCTGACTGATTGGACACTAGAAGCCACCTAGGAAGAAAAGTGATGATGCTAATTCTATCAAGAGTCAGAAGGTATTCCGGGTTATTATTGTATTTATATTTCCTCAAATAATAATAAATGATAATATTGCAGGTAAATTGTGTTTTATCTTGAAATAATCCACAGGCCAAAGTGGCACATTCTGGTGTATGTATTTTGCTCCTCTCTTAGTATAAAGTTTGAAGGTGTAGGTTTCATAAATAATGATGTAGATAAGGGGCCATCAGTCCATCTACAAAGGTGACATTAATATGGATTGAAATAATCCTTCAAAGAACAGTTCAGGAATTTTCCCCCTAGATTCCTGAGCTGTAGGGCCAAAAAACTTTTCTTACTTCCCTTTCATTAATAGGTTCTTTGAATGGCCTAATAATTATGTTGACATAAAACAGATTAAAGGAGAGAAACAAATTGTATATGAGACTCCCTGGCAGTCAGGATATTGAGGCTCATGCACCATTCTGAGTTAAGGAGAAAGGCTTCAAACAGGGCAGAAGACAATTCACAGAAATGTGAGAAAAGCAAATGTTTAGTAGACAAATGTTTGCCATGCCATGCTGGTAAGTCTTTCTGATATTAAGTGTATCTCTGGTAATAGCTATGAATAAATAGATATCCTCTGAAAAAGGATGTAGTGAGAATGCAGTGAGTTCTGAATGTGTAAATATCCCCTGAATTAGCAGAAAGTAGTGAGACAACTACCTTAGACCAAATATATGGTGATTAATCCTCTTGTAATTCCTTTAGTCTAACAGCCTTAACTCCAGCCATCAGAAGTCGGGCTTCCTGGTGCAGTCGCCCTATCCAAAATCCTTGTAAGCAGTTAAGTGGGACATAAAAGGCTCTTCCTGATTCTGCTGAGTCCCAGCTGTCTTAAGTCTTGAAATAATTCATAGTCCAGGGTGTTACATTCTTGTATGATGAATTCTGCTCCACCTCTGAAGTTTCTAGGTTTCGAGCTGTGGACATAGAGAATTCTGAAGACAGAAATTTGGTAGTCTAGGAAAAATCATAGATATGCTGTGCTTAGTTGTGTCTGATTATTTGCAACCCTGAGGACTGAAACCCACCGGGCTCCTAGGGAATCCTCCTGGCAAGAATACTGGAGTAGTTTCCCATGCCTTCCTCCAGGGGTTCTTCCCAACCCAGGGATCAAACCCAGGTCTCTTGCATTGCAGGCAAATTCTTTACTGGCTGAGCCACTGGGAAACCCCAAGAACACTGGAGTGGGCAGCCTATCCCTTCTCCAGAGGATCTTCCCCACCCAGGAATGGAATGGGGTCTCCTGCATTAGAGGCAGATTCTTTACCAGCTGAGCTACCAGGGAAACCTCAAATTATTAGATATTAAGATTCAATACATAAAAGAACAGTGATTATCAAAATTGAATAAGTTAAATCAACCAGTTAGGTGCAAGCTACTGTTAGTAACCAGCTTGCACCTGGTACTAAGCAGCTAGTCCAAATCTTGGTTCATTCATAAAAGGAATTCACATATCTCTGCCTAAAAATGGAAAACTTAGGGAAGGTAATGATGGCACACTATCTGCGTGGATCAATCAAACTGTTTTATCAGTAGAATAATGAATATGCTCGGTAGTTTGCTATAATATCCAGATTATATATTTCTTTATTCATGATACAGCTTCTGAATCTTCCAGCTGTCAGCTTCTTTAGGGGGTTTGTCACATGTTATAGATAGAATTTGTCAGCTCAGACAGATATAGACTCTTCTTGTCAGGAATATGATCATCCTGTGGAAATGTATGGCTAAGAACCCACTGTTCAGGGTAGTGGGCACTGAAAAGAGATAAGGGTGGTCTGAATAATCAGGATAATGGATCCTGATTCAGCTGGGAAGAAGTTCCATCAGGTTTCTGTTTAGGGAGAACTGAGGAAGTTGTATTCAATATTGGAACATCCTCTGAAGTAGTAGAATGTACTGAGACAACAACCTTAGGCCCAGTTTATGGTGCTTAATTAAAAGATGCTTACTCCTTGGGAGGCAAGTTATGACCAACCTAGACAGCATATTAAGAAGCAGAGACATTACTTTGTCAACAAAGGTCTGTCTAGTCAAGGCTATGGTTTTTCCAGTGGCCATGTATGGATGTGAGAGTCAGACTATAAAGAAAGCTGAGAGCCGAAGAATTGATGCTTTTGATCTGTGGTGTTAGAGAAGACTCTTGAGAGTCCCTTGGTCTGCAAGGAGATCCAATTAGTCCATCCTAAAGGAGATCAGTCTTGGGTGTTCATTGGAAGGACTGATGTTGAAGCTGAAACT
Organism: Aepyceros melampus; assembly: GCA_006408695.1. Lineage (NCBI taxonomy): Eukaryota > Metazoa > Chordata > Mammalia > Artiodactyla > Bovidae > Aepyceros > Aepyceros melampus. The sequence continues at coordinate 548,621 of SJXQ01005312.1, read as the reverse complement.
CCAATACTTTGGCCACCTGATGCGAAGAGCTGACTCATTTGAAAAAACTCTGATGCTGGTAAAGACTGAAGGCAGGAGGAGAAGGAGATGACAGAGGATAAGATGGTTGGATGGCATCACTCACTCAATGGACATGGGTTTAGGTGGACTCCAGGAATGGTGATAGTGAGAGAGGCCTGGTGTGCTGCAGTTCATGGCGTCTCAAAGAGTCGGACACGATTGAGTAACTGAACTGAACTGAACTGAATCCTGTTGTAATTCTGTTTTCAACAGCCTTACCTCTGCACATCAGAAGTAGGACTGCCTCTTACTTTCTTCCTCTCCTGAATCTCTTCCATCAGAACAGAGAGGTACTTAATCCTCATCATTTATTTACTGCAAAGACTTCAGATTAAAGGGGTCATTGGTTCAAATGACTGACTTTGGAAGTGAAATATATTAGTATTAAGAAATGTAGTGTATATAATATTTAGTCACACATGTGTATATATATATATATATGGTGTATGTGTGTGTGGGTGTGTGTGCATAGATGTACAGGTCTTGGTTTGGTTACTTCAAAATTTAATTTGTTTAATCAAAGCAGGCATTCCATGTGGCTTCCCTGATAGCTCAGTTGGTAAAGAATCCACCTGCAATGCAGAAGACCCCAGTTCGATTCCTGGATCAGGAAGATCTGCTGGAGAAGGGATAGGCTACCCACTCAGTATTCTTGGGCTTCCTTGTGGCTCAGCTGATAAAGAATCTGCCTGCAGTGTGGGAGACCTGGGTTTGATCCCTGGTTTGGGAAGATTTCCTGAAGAAGGGAAAGGCTACCCATTCCAGTATTCTGGCCTGTGTATAGTCCATGGGGTCACAAAAAGTTGGACATAACTGAGCAACTTTCACTTTCAGGAATTCCATATAATAACATAGTTAATTTGATCCTCATTTCTTTTCATTTGAAATATAATTGCAGTATATTGTTGTGAAAATTCCTAGTTTAGTTCCACAAACCAGAGAAGAAACTGTAGCTGGGTTCTCTTAATTACCAGTTCTTTTCAGTTGGGTTGTTTGATTAGCTGTCAACCACTGGATCAAAACTCATCTATTTGAATGGTCTAGACATTGAAGTAAATAATATTAAATGAATTTTTTATTAGTTTCCATAAACTGTATGTGCTAGATTACAGTGCTATCAAATATTTACTGTTCCTTCTTTCTGGGCCTTCCCTATGGGAGACTTATATTTGCAGTCTCATCGATATCAGGCATAGGCACATTATTAGCTTTGGACATGAATGTGTGGACTGGTGTCATGTGGAAATTCAAAACAGAAATTTTAGGAGTCATTGCATGATACCACCATCTCCTTTTTCCCTCTATTATAGGCCTGGCAATATTCCAGATATGGCTGCTCTATCAGCCTAGTTCTAGACTGAAGTATATATTAAACAGAGACTTAGCAGAGACAAACATTTGTTACTGTGTAAGCCATCAAGATTTGGGGCTCAGTGGTTTTTTTGTTTTTTTTTTTTCCTATCATAGAATAGCTTGGCCTAAGAGTTATAGAGAAATATTTCTCAAAATAATTTGGCACAAAGATGTAATTCAGTTGTTTCTGTTACACAGCACACAGGTGTGAGGGACACAGCAAATACAAAAATCTTGTGTGTATTCTAATGTCATATAGCATAGTAACAGAAATTACTGTTATATGTCAAATTAATGACTGGTATTTACAGATCTGATCTTTCATACAGTGTTATGGGGGTATAAATTGTTTAGTTGTTGTTGTTCAGTTGCTAAGTCATGTCTGACCTCACAGTCTGTAGCATACCAGGCTCCTTTGTCCTCCACTGTCTCCTGGAATTTGCTCAAAAACTGGCACATTTCTAAAGGATAATTTTAACATATGTTAAAAATATTAAAATACAACTTGACCCAGTTATCCTACTTTAGAGAAAGAATAAAATATGCAAAATATAAACAGAGGAATAGTCATTTTTAATAACAATAAAACATTTTGAGACAACTAATATTCAAAAGTAGAAGATTGATAAAATCACCACCTGTAAAGTGAAATATTATGCAGCTGTTAAAGTAATACTATGGAGGAATATTTGATGGTATAAATGTTTTTGATAAAGACCAAAAGCAAAATAGAACTGTAAATAATGTATGACCTCAATTATTCTAATAAACATGTACACAGAAACTGGAAGAAATGAATCAACATCTCAACATAAGATTTTAATTCCAATTTCACTGATTTTGAAGTCAAGCTAGTGATGTTAAAGCAAGGAATTCCAAATCTTTAGACTAAATGCAAGTGTGACTATAGTTCTACTATCTCTTTTTCAAACAATTGTAGAGATACAGAATTTGTGGTAATTAAATATTTAGTCATTAATTCCAGCTGGGACTGCTGATAATTATGTCCCAATATGATTTCCTCTAAGATCTCTCACAGGCCATTGATAAACAGATGAGAAGAAAAAAATCAGGGGATTAACAGTAATTATCATCAAGTGGCTTGCTATTAAATTAATTGAATAAAAAGTAATTGGATTATGTATGATCTTCAACAGCTACTAGAGTTTAAACTTTAATTAAATTGTCATAGTCCTCATTTGAAAATGAATGTTTGAGCATAAACTATTTTTAAACAACAAGAATAGCAGAATACTAATCAGGGCAGCCTATACTACCAACCTAAGTTGAAAGCTCTGATTTCAATAATTTCCCACACAGTAAAATCACTGGAAAAAGGTTGAGCTCTAGTAATCATTTTCATCCTTTTCCAATATTATTATTTAATGGGAAGTAAATTTAGTATTGACTAAAAATACTCATTCTTAAACAGTTAGCCAGGTTGTATGCATTAAAGAAAACCTAGGCTTTTGAGTTTTGCATGGAAGTTTTTAGAGTCAGAATTCCCCAAGTAAGTCAAAGGTAATATTATCAAATATTTTAATATCTACCATGAAAGACATTTTAAATATATGATGTTTAGTGTTCTAAAGAAAGTAAACAAATGTTGTATGTGAAGTAGTGTATATACAGTATTTATATAAATATGCACATGCACACACATGTATTCATGGGTACATGCATACATATAAATAGTGTATATGTGTATATCATCTGGGATATCTTTCAGGCAGCTTACTTGAAGGCTCTAATGTAGATTGTTAAAGCTTTCAAAGGAAAAGACAAGCAGTTACTTTTTGCTTTTGATTTTCAGTTCTAACCTGCATGGAGATGGTAAAAATAGGAAACTGTCTCTTTCAAACACACAGACTTCAGTAAGAACTAAAGGTGAGAACTTGAGTTTTCTGACTTAAATATTTTTTAATATCCTCAGATAAAGTTTTTTTTAACCTTTTCAAGAAATGCTTGATGAAATGTTTCTCAAGATGTACTATCTTATATTTTTTTTGAAAAAAAATATTTTGAGTTACTTTTAATTTAAACCAAAGACCTGCTCTAGCTCGCTATGGTAGATTTGAATCATCTGCTTTTTAGATCAACATTTTAAATATAGATTTTTACAGCTTTGATTTTTTGTCTGTGATTTGTCTTATCATTTCAGGAACATTTATTTAACTTTTATTTTAAAATGAGGTCAAATAAAATTAAGAAACTATATTTCTGTTTTTTCAATGCCATTTTATAGTATGTATTTGCCCTATTTCATTTGTTTATCTCAGAAGTATATGAGAAAGATGTTTCCTTTTAAAAAGTGGATAACTGCTGTTTGGAAGGGCTCAATACTTTATTTAAGGTCACACAGGAAGTAAATGCTAGAACAGAGCATGTAACTGAAAGCTCTGATTATTACACTAATGATAAAAGACATGAGGATGCCCTAGGCCTAACATAGGTTGGGGCTGGGGTGGGGGGAATAGATTGGAAATCTTTTCTTTAATTAGGTCCCCATAGGCACTTCCTCCACCTCAAAGTAAATTCACTGGATTGACCCTTACCACACTCCTTAATCCTAAACTTAATTTAGAAAGATTGACAGTCCTATGTTTAAAATTAACTTATCACGTCATAAGGATACCTGGTAGCAAAGTTAATGCCATGGTTAAATAAAACTAACCCTTAGGCAACTTATATGAATATTTAAAATAATGATGTCAAGAAGGATTTATAAACACAATAACAAAAAATGTCAAATAGGGTGTTATTTTGTGCAACATGAGAGGAAATTAAGTTACTACTGGTAACTATTAAGGTGTTACTGAGTATTCAGGAAATGTATCGCTAAACTAATACCATAGCAGCAAGTTTCTCTTTGGTAAATAGAAAGCATACCCAGAAGCAGTTTTATTCATCCATTCAGTAAATTTTTATTAACCAATTGCTTTGTGTCAGATATTGAGTGAGGGACTGGAATTACAAAGGTTCGTGTGACATGGCATCTGATCTTGAGGAGCTCACAGAAGGAAAGGATGTATATCATCCGCTGCTGCTGCTGCTAAGTCGCTTCAGTGGTGGCCAACTCTCTGCAATCCCATGGACGGCAGCCCACCAGGCTCCCCCATCCCTGTTCCTGCAGTTCAAAATGATAAATGCCCTACAAGTACTAAAGTCAGAGTCATGGTATTTGAGAAGTGAAATAGACTAAATAAACTTGAATAGATATTTCTCCAAAGAAAATATACAAATAATCAAAACGTATATAAAAAGATGCTCCATCTCATATTCATCAGGGAAATGCATATCAAAACCACAATAATATAATGTCTCACATGTGTTATAGCTATTAAAACAGATAACAAGCATTGTTGAGGACATGGAGACATTAGAACACTTGTACACAGTTTATGAGAATATAAAATGGAAAACAGTGTAGTGGTTCTTCAAAAAATTAAAAATAGAACTACAATGACTTAGAAATACCACTTCTAGGTATATGGAAAATAGTGAAATTAGAATCTTGAAGAGCTATCTGCATTCCAGTGTTCATTGTAGCATTCTTCACAATAGCTAAGATATGAAAATAATTTCTATTGATATATGAATAGAAAGAGAATGTAGTATATACATACAATAGTACTCAGCTTAAAAAATGAGAATTCTGTCATTTGCAACAAATGATGAACCTGATGAACCTCCATGGATGAACTTGGAGGACATTATGCTAAGCAAAATAAGCCATGCACAAAAGGACAAATACTGTGTGATTCCACTGACATGAGGTGTTTAAAATAGTCAAACTCATAGAAGCAAAGAACAGAACTGTGGGTGTTGGGGAGAGGAGGAAATGGGAAGCTTCTATCCATGCTTGTATTTTTCTCCATGATTTCCTTTTTTGGTTTGATGAGCTTCTTGTATCTATTATGTTTCCATCCATTCTAGAAAAAAATGGTCATTATTTATTCAATTTTTTTTAATCATCTCCTCATTCTAGGGACTCCAATTCATAAATATTTGGCCACTGACTGTTATCCCACACACCACTGACACTCTGTATTTTTTCTAAAGTTCTCTTTCTCTGTATTATTTTGGGTAGTTTTTTATCACTATGTTTTCATTATCACTATTGATATTTTATTCTGCAGTGTCTATTTTCTCAACTTTACCCACTATATTTTTCATGGCACATTGTAGTTTTAAATTATAGATATTAAATTTGGAGTTTTTGAAGTATTGTCCATATCTTTACATGTTGAAAATATACTCTAACTTCTTAAAAATACAGAATAGTTATCAAACTTTTGTATAGAGTCTCTGTCCAGATATGCTATCATCTGTTTCATTTTGTGGTTAGCTTCAGTTGTTTCTTCTCATTATAGAATTATGATGTTTTCCACTCTGAATTATGGAAAGTGGTAATATTCCCATTCTTCTGTGAGCTCCAGGTACTCTTTTCTCCAATTTTTTTTCATGGGGTTCTTCACTGGCCTCTAATATTTTCTTCGCCTCCATGCACTAAGTAGTACTCAACTGAATACTAGAAACAGATTCAGATTTTTCTCTTTGCAAGATTCTTATTTCTCTGTAAGTCTATCCTGCAACATATTTGAAAAGAAAATCCAGAACAAAAGAAAATACAAAATGTGTGGAAATGGGAGAGATACTTGGGGAACTGTATCACAACAGATATATCCACTTTCACTATCTAGTCACCATTCTGGTCCAGGACACCAGTATTTTCTCCTGGTCTTCCCTAACAGCATGGTTAGTTAACTTTACATGTATCTTTCCCATTCTGTCCTTTTTACATATGGAAGCTCCATCAACTTCTTAAAACATGGCTGAATTTTTTTTTTATATATATAAACTTTTGGTGGCCTTCACTGTATATAGGACTTCCCTGGTGGCTCAGAGGTTAAAGCGTTTGCCTCCAATGCGGGAGACCCGAGTTCGATCCCTGGGTCGGGAAGATCCCCTGGAGAAGGAAATGGCAACCCACTCCAGTAATCTTGCTTGGAGAATCGCATGGACTGAGGAGCCTGGTGGGCTGCAGTCCACGGGGTCACAAAGAGTCGGACACGACTGAGTGAGTGACTTTACTTACTTACTTACTTATTTACTTCAAATGTATATAAAACAAAATCGATCATCATACTACATCTTGTGAAGTCCTGATTTGAGCTTATAACACCTTCAGTTCAGTTGAGTTCAGTTCACTCGCTTAGTCGTGTCCGACTATTTGCGACCCCATGAATTGCAGCACGCCAGGCCTCCCTGTCCATCACCAACTCCAGGAGTTCACTCAGACTCACGTCCATCGAGTCCGTGATGCCATCAAGCCATCTCATCCTCTTTCATCCCCTTCTCCTCCTACCCCCAATCCCTCCCAGCATCAGGGTCTTTTCCAATGAGTCAACTCTTCGCATGAGGTGGCCAAAGTACTGGAGCTTCAGTTTTAGCATCATTCCTTCCAAAGAAATCCCATGGCTGATCTCCTTTAGAATGGACTGGTAGGATCTCCTTGCAGGACAAGGGACTCTCAAGAGTCTTCTCCAACACCACAGTTCAAAGCATCAATTCTTCGGCACTCAGCCTTCTTCACAGTCCAACTCTCACATCCATACATGACCACAGGAAAAACCATAGCCTTGACTAGATGGACCTTAGTTGGCAAAGTAATGTCTCTGCTTTTGAATATACTGTTTAGGCTGGTCATAACTTTTCTCCCAAGGAGTAAGCATCTTTTAATTTCATGGCTGCAGTCACCATCTGGATTGATTTTGGAGCCCCGAAAAATAAAGTCTGACACTGTTTCCACTGTTTCCCTGTCTATTTCCCATGAAGTGACTGGGATCAGATGTCATGATCTTCTTTTTCTGAATATTGAGCTTTAAGCCAGCTTTTTTACTCTCCTCTTTCACTTTCATCACGAGGCTTTTTAGCTCCTCCTCACTTTCTGCCATAAGGGTGGTGTCATCTGCATATCTGAGGTTATTGATATTTCTCCCTGCAATCTTGATTCCAGCTTGTGTTTCTTCCAGTNAAAGTCTGACACTGTTTCTACTGTTTCCCCATCTATTTCCCATGGAGTGATGGGACCAGATGCCATGATCTTCGTTTTCTGAATGCTGAGCTTTAAGCCAACTTTTTCACTCTCCTCTTTCACTTTCATCAAGAGGCTTTTGAGTTCCTCTTCACTTTCTGTCATAAGGGTGGTGTCATCTGCATACCTGAGGTGATTGATATTTCTCCCAGCAATCTTGATTCCAGCTTGTGTTTCTTCCAGTCCAGCGTTTCTCATGATGTACTCTGCATAGAAGTTAAATAAGCAGGGTGACAATATACAGCCTTGATGTACTCTTTTTCCTATTTGGAACCAGTCTGTTGTTCCATGTCCAGTTCTAACTGTTGCTTCCTGACCTGCATACAGATTTCTCAAGAGGCAGGTCAGGTGGTCTGGTATTCCCATCTCTTTCAGAATTTTCCCCAGTTTATTGTGATCCACACAGTCAAAGGCTTTGGCATAGTCAATAAAGCAGAAATAGATGTCTTTCTGGAACTCTCTCGCTTTTTTGATGATCCAGTGAATGTTGGCAATTTGATCTCTGGTTCCTCTGCCTTTTCTAAAGCCAGCTTTAACATCAGGGAGTTCACAGTTCACGTATTGCTGAAGCCTGGCTTGGAGATTTTTGAGCACGTCAGTTTGCTGTAAATAAAGGAATGAGTATATACACCGAAAATGTCTGTGTTTGTGTTTGGAGTAATACTGATGTGATGCCTGCTGTTATTAGTGTAAAAGTCAATAATAAAAAAAGATAATATTGAGTCTAGAGAAAATACTGACTAGATTATCATGCTAAATAGGCCACACTGGCAGAATCTTTATGCAAGTATCTTCTATAAAACAAACATAAAGCAGGAGGAGAATCAAAAATTCTGTCATAGATATGGAAATGTGGCCCCAAATCAAAATATGAGCAGTGGAAATGATCAGAGTGTAAAATCCATGGGAATTATGTTTGGAAATGTTAGCATAGCCATCCAGTTGCCCCAGATAAAATTTCAGATACACATTTGCCAAAAACCGCCTTGAAGCAACACAGCAGAGACTAACTGTTACCATCAAGCAAACATTGTGAGAAAGCCAGAAGGAAATTTTTCTGAGACAGCAGAACCTGGGGAATTCATGACTTTTTGTGACTTAGATAATTAAGAAAAAGTAAAGGTAAGACTGAACTGGAACTATGTCCTAAAAGATCTTTTCAGCTCTTCAAAGACATTTTGTATCATTTCCTTCTGCTATGGATATGGCAATATCCTGATAGTAGTTTATTTTCTTGCACCAATTTCCTATAGAACTACAACCTCATAGTGGCTAAAACAAAAATAGATACTGTTTTTCCTGCTCGGACATTCAGATTTATCTATCCAGCAATAGAGGAACATATTTTACTGGCCCAGCTGTTTGTAAACTATACAAAGATTTGTCACTTACTCGGAAACTTCATTTTCTTGCCATTCCCAATACTCTTGAAAAATAGGGGAAAAAAATAAACGTTAAACCTAAGATTTTTAGCTAACCAACCAGATGCCACTGAATTCCTATGGCTTCAATTACTGCCCTTAGTTTATATGAGCTTCCCTTGTGACTCAGACAGTAGAGAATCAGCCTGCAATGCAGGAGACCTGGTTTCTATCCCTAGCTTGAAAAGATCCCCTGGAGAAGGAAATGGCTACCCACTGCAGTATTGCTCCCTGGAGAATTCCACGGACAGAGGAGCCTGGTGGGCTATAGTTCATGGGGTCGCAAAGAGTCGGACATGACTAACATTTCCTTTTTTTTTTTTTTAACATTATATGACCTTGTGGTCTTGCCTCTCGGATATGCAGAGATTGTCTCTTTATGGATCATTTATAAGCAGACCCCTGCAACTAGAAATGCCACCATTCGTACTGAATTTCAACTTTTTATTGTTGCTCTAGCTGATCATTGTCAGGGAATGAACAAATATAATCAGTCTTACCATTAATGGCTACAGGCTGCCTTTCCTCAAAAAACTACCTGACCAGCTCCTCATGTGACCTAAAAATAAGTGAGCTAGTATCCTGGAAGAGATATCAGAGAAAGTTTACCCTTAAAACCTGCTGCCAGAAGACCTCATCAAGGACTCTGTTGTCAGTACAGAAATTGGTGACAAAGAATTCATCTTTGGATGCNAAACTACCTGACCAGCTCCTCATGTGACCTAAAAATAAGTGAGCTAGTATCCTGGAAGAGATATCAGAGAAAGTTTACCCTTAAAACCTGCTGCCAGAAGACCTCATCAAGGACTCTGTTGTCAGTACAGAAATTGGTGACAAAGAATTCATCTTTGGATGCATATTTCTCAACTAACACGAACACAGAACCTATAAGAATTGGGATAACGCCTATCAAGCACCCTAAACTGTTGTTCATCACAGAATTTTTGGAAGAGATTGGAACACGAATACAGGATATTTGAAAAATGCAGACAAAACCACAGAGAGTTCTGCATAAGACCACTGGAAAATTATTCTACATGTCACATCTTTATTTGTAGTGCTTTAAAAAATAAGTATCCCTTTGGTTATACATTTCCTTTTTACTGTTTTAAAATTATATGCTTCTGACTTTGCCTCTTTTTTCATATTGTTAACAGTAGGACTTTCCTTAGGTTTAAGCTTTACTACCCTAATTTAATTTTCATGAGATATTGTTAGTTATCACTATTACAAATAATATTAGTGCTGTATTTCACTAACCTACCAGTACCGTAATGATATGTTCATGTTTACACACAGATAAAGAAGTGTTCTTGCTCTCCATAAGGGATGCATAAGGGTTATAACCATGTCACGATGACACCGAGCAACAATATATTATGACTCCAATAAGTTATTTGTGTCTCTTCTGAAGCTTCTGGATTGTCTATGTGGGAGATTATGCTCTTCAGTGTTTGGGTTTAAGAGTAACTGTTTTGTGGAATTAGTAGTTAGATCACTTTAACCTCTCACAAGGAATTAAAGAGATAAAAATGTTTTGGGTGACATAAATAATAACTGTTGGAACAGATTTCTAAAAATATCAATTTAATCCATAGTAATGGCCATGGAACATTAAACATTGAAAAGGAAAGAGAAGAATTTGCTTTTCTAAAAGTTGTTAGTATATTACATGTCATAGACAAAGTGCTCCATGGACATGATCTGACTCTGGGGGTCTAGGTTTTAGAAACTTTCCATCATATATCAGAGATATTATCTGTAGTAAATGGTGATCCCTGGACTTCCAGTTACCTGTGCAGTCTGTCCATTACCTGTCCATTACCCATCAAAGAAAAAGGCTCTCTGGAGCCTGCTTGATTGACATAGGACTCTTCAAAGAAGTCAACTATTTGTCCTAAATGAATGTCTTATTCTCTCTGGCAATAGTTATCCATGTGGGGATAAACAAACAAAATATGTTTTTGTGGAGAAAAAATAAGAAGTTATCACAAGGAAGAACCCTCAAATTTATGGAGATTCAGAATATCTCTGGGAAAAGAAATTTGTTTAATTACTTCCTATCAAATTTGATAGTTTAAATACTTAAATAGCAGATGCTGTTTTAAAGTATGCCAGAGTTGTCTCCTGGTACAGTTTGCTGATCATTATTTTATGTATGAAAAAAAAAAGCAATTTTAATGAATTGTGGAAGAATTTCACTGTTACTGGTTTTACATGAAGGTTCCTCTAGATAGTGTTAAACTTTTAAAGAGGAAAATGATTGCTAATAAACTATAATAATAACCTTCTACATGTTTTATAACAGGAAAGAGCTTTGAGGGGATAGAATGGTCACCATTTCAGTGGAATCTATTATGCATTCATGGCCATCAATGCATGTTATTATAAAAGTTGAATTGTGACAGTCACTATAGGGCTTCGTGGGAATATGAGCAGCTTGGATATAAAAGCTTAGGAATCATCAACTGCATCACAATTACCTATAAAGTAAAGGTTATAGAAATGTAAAAGAAATTGTCTCATCTTCTTCTATGCAAACACCTTTAAACATCTTTCATATGGTCTGCAATTTTGTCCTTTAATGAAACTCAGTAATACACGGAAAAAATTGGAGTATGTTCCACGGTCAAAAATCCCTGACTCCTCTAAGGTTTAGGAACTAGCCAAAAGCTATGCTTTTAAAAGGTATACGATTCCTATCTCAGTTGGCATATTTTAGATCAGAAAACTCTCATGGTCAATGCAGTAATTGTTCCATTAGGTCTTGTTACATATAGTATCTTTTCTCCTCTCTGATAATTAATACGTGGAATCAGCCATATGGTCCAAGCAGCTGTCTAGACCTGCCTTGGTGCATGTCTGAGTCTGGCTCCACTGAAAGCCAGCTCTTTCCTGTCACAGACCGTGTAGGTCAGGGCACACACCCAAGTATGAGACAGGCTGTCTGCAGAACTCAAAGAATCCCATCGACTTGTGTGCCTTTCTTCTTTATCATGGACGCTTTCTTTTCTTTTCTTTTTTTTTAAGATTTTTGACGTGAATCATTTTTAAAGTCTTTGTTGTATTCATTACAAAATTGCTTCTGTTTTATGTTTTGGTTCTTCGACTGAAAAAGGCATGTGGGATCCTAGCTCCCAGACCAGGGATTGAACCCTCACTCCCTGCATTGGAAGGTGAAGTCTTCACTACGGGACCACTAGGGAAGTTCCTTGATTAGTTTTAAAATAGGAGGTATTGAGGCGCCCTTGCGGCGTCTCACGCAAGCGGGTCATGGCCGGCCCGGTGCGGGGCGCAGCAGGGCGCTGGGCCCTGGACCTGCTTCGGGCCCTGCCTCGTGTGAGCCTGGCTAACGTGAGGCTGAATCTGGGCTCCAGGAAACGGGAAAGACAACGAAGAGGTCAGAGAAGAGGTAGGAAGTGTGGCAGGGAGGAGCCCGGCCCAGGCTGGGCTTTGAAGGAGGCCAGACTCAATTATTGGAGAAGGAAATGGCAACCCACTCCAGTGTTCTTGCCTGGAGAATCCCAAGGACGGGGGAGCCTGGTGGGCTGCCGTCTATGGGGCGCACAGAGTCGGACACGACTGAAGCGACTTAGCAGCAGCAGCAGCAGCAGACTCCATTTTACCTTCGAATACCAAAATACGGGATTAATGAAGGACACAGCTTCAGACGCCAGTATGAGCCTTTGAGTCTCAATAGGCTGCAGCACCTGATTGACCTGGGCCGTGTCGATCCCACACAACCTATCGACTTAACCCAGCTGGTCCACGGGCGAGGTGCTACCATCCAGCCATCTAAAAGGGACTGTGGAGTCCAGCTGGTAGAGGAGGGCGCTGACACGTTTAAGGCAAAAGTTAACATCGAAGTTCAGCTGGCTTCTGAGCTGGCCATCGCCGCCATCGAGAAGAACGGGGGTGTCGTCACGACTGCCTTCTACGACCCACGAAGCCTGGAAATTCTATGCAAACCCATCCCATTCTTTCTCCGTGGACAACCCACTCCCAAGCGGATGCTCCCCCCGACCCCCGAGGCACCAGTCCCCTACTACACTGACCGAGGAATCGAGGCTACCTGGCAGATCCCGCCAGACTTCCCGAAGCGAGACTGGAGCTCCCCAAGAAGTATGGCTATATTTTGCCCGACGTCACTAAGGACGAACTCTTCAAAATGCTCAGTGCTCGGAAGGATCCGCGGCAGATTTTCTTTGGTCTGGCTCCCGGATGGGTGGTGAACATGGCAGACAAGAAGATTCTGAAACCTGCGGATGAGAAGCTGCTTGAGTACTACAGCTCCTGAGCTCCGTCCAGGGGAGCCAGTGGTAGGAGGGCCCTGGAAGGGGCGGTGACACATGTCTCCCACTGCGTCGGCTCAGTTTGTGTTTCTGAGGAGGAGGATGTTTTCTGTGTAATCACGTCTTTTTTTTTTTTTTTTAATCGAAATTAGAAATACAATAAGCAAGGACTGCGTGGAAGATGTGGATCTGTGTGTCTCAGCAACCTGAGCTCGCTGGCACGCTGCCCGAGGGAGTGGGTGGCTCTTAGACCATTTCCCCTTGAGTTTTCCATCATCTTCGCATTCAGGTCTGTCTTGTTGTTGCAAATCAGAATGAATGCAGGTGGGCTGGGCTTGCTTTGTGATCCTCTTGGTCGGGGTCCGAGGGCTGCTGATGAGCTGGTGTGCCTCTTGGTGAGCCCTGAGGAACCTCTTACCCAGAGTCGAGACAGTGAGCCTTCAACCCAGACTGATGAAGATGCTGGATGTGAGTGTAAGGCTGGTGAATAGTTTCTAAGTATTGCAGTATTTGCTGGCAAGACTGAAATGAAAATTCCAAGTGAATTCATTTTTCTCAACTCTGGCAAAGCGGTCAAAAATGATCAGATCAAGCCATTAACATTTTTTCTTTGAAGAAGGTAAATGTTCCAATTGATATAATTTTACTTATTTCCTAGACTTTGGAAACCTTTGTTTTGCAGTCATTTTAAATGATTTTGAAGAAAATGGTCAGTGGTTATATAAGCTATAAGAACAGTTGGTAACGTGAAAATTAAACTGTTAATGTAAAGGGTTTAGCAGTCAGTGAGCTTTTTTAGCTTTGCAAAGATCTGTTGTATCTAAACCACATGGAAGCTTAATTCATCCTGATGCAATTAAATCTTGAATAATTCCTGGTAATTCTACAGTAGAATTTAAATGATTCCTGTTTATTTTATTAAATTAAAAAAAACCTTAAAAAATAAAAAAAATAAAATAGGAGGTATTATGGGATTAAATGCAAAGATGCATGGTACAGGTGAAAAGTAATGTTATCGTCACCAAGGTCTATTAAGAGGCTAAGGTAAGGTAATAAGAAGAATGTACAGATTGAACGGGATATGTATATTGGGAAAAGATGGGGATGTTCAGACAGGGATAAAGGGACATGCACTGTAAGTTATGCTAGGCTAACTTGTCACACAGAGGAGAACCAGGGCATTTTACTCTAGGCATGTTCACACTCTTTGGACATAGTTGGGTCCAAAAGACCCTGTCGGAATGAAATCTTTTGGGCATTTTTATGCACAATAATGTATGAAAAAGACATTCCAGTTCTTACTTCACACTAACTCTTCCATTACAGCAGACTTTTGCTTGACACAAAATTCATTTTGACTTTTTGCTTTAATGAAGATGTTACTTTTATGATTACAAAAGACCTAATTACTAAGTTTGTCATTCCTCTTCCCTAATTCCATTAGTAATCAACCAAATGTATTATTAATTAAAAGACCATTAGCATAATGAATGGTAACAAAACAGCAGTTCAGATAGTACGAGCTATTTAAAACATTCACATGCTTAGAGAATGAACCTTTTTTAGATTATGAGAAGTTATGAGCAGAAAGTCATGATTGACATCTGATTTTACCTGACAGATATCACCAAATCTCGTAATATTTCTAGCCGCAACATCCCCATGCCATCAGTGATCCTTTATTAGCTTATACCCATGGATAATGTTCAATATATTTCTGGGACAAATTTGCAAATTAATATATAATTTTACAAAAATATTTAAAAAGTACAGTACATTTATTACTAAGCTTTGTTTACAAAGTGGTAAGTTATACCACAGATTGTATATCAGTAACTTTTAAGTCATTTAATTATTTTTAAGAAATTGTTCATGTAATTTTTTGTATGATGCAACTGTCACTAGAAAAGATGATCCTGTCTGAGGAGTAGGTTGATATAGGTAAAGATGTTAAATTTTCCTAAAGACTCAGAAAACATGAAGTGGCTCCGTGCACAGAACAGTGTCTTCATCATCTGTGAAGTATTTTTCATTATGCTGAACCCTCTCTTAGATTCTGCTAAAATAATAGCAGTGATGATATTTTGTGTAAATATACTTTGTGTAAGTATACTTGAGTAATGCGTTATATACCAAGTCACACACAAGAACATCACATTTGTGAGAGCTGTTTGCAACTAATTGTCTTAATTCAATATTTTTGTTCATATTTATACACCAAAACTCACAAACATCACTTTGTTAGTTTCAGAACAACTGGAATGAAAGAGCCTGAATATTTGTTATTGAGAGAGTCATTTCCTAGGCAGGTTGATAAGAAGTCTAGGGGTCCCCAAAAGAGAGGGGTCTGGAATTCTCAAGGAGGAAGAAAGGACAAACATTTTTTCCTTCTCTACATTCCTTAGGATTATATAACAACAATGTATGCTGCCTGAGGACAGTCTCTGGATTAAACCTGGCTAATTCTGTTATCTTAAAATGTAAATTATGGGAGTAGGTCTGGTGAGGACTTTGCAACCTCCAGACATTCTTTGGATTTACTGGAGAGTATATAACGTCATTGCTAACACTAACAAGCGGGTACTCTTTCTACCCCCTTCTGATGCCTATGTCAGAAGCTTTCTCTATTTCCTTTATACTTTAATAAAACTTTGCTACACAAAAGCTCTGAGTGATCAAGCCTCGTCTGTGGCCCCGGATTGAATTCTTCTCCTCCGGAGGCCAAGAATCCTGGCATCGTAATTCAACAACAACCTTTCATTATCATCTATGTTGAATGCATATTCACATAATATTAGCTATTCTAGCAGTTTTTTTCCTTCAGAATACTTTTTGCTCTTCTTTCAAGCGTATTACATGTTCCCATTTTTATGTCTTCCACTTTTATTTATCATTTTTTGAAGTCATATACTTATTATTTGATTTGAATAGCTGAAACAGTACTTTTTTGTAAAGCAAAATACATAACTGACATTTTGAATGACAACTTTAAAGCTTAATTTAATTTCTAATATCTATTAGAAATTTCATATATATTAGAAAGTAAACTTTATTAATTATATATATAGTAAGATATAGTGGTATGGTAGGTAATGCCAAATTAATTATTCATTTTTTTTTCTAAAATGTGACCAAAACTACAAACTCTATTCTGTCATTACATCATGAGAATCTATGAAAATCTAATAATGTTTTTATATGAACAGTTCTTATTGAAACATTTCTCTTGAGCCACACCAATTCAGTTTCATATATTTTGGTTATTGTCTATTCTGGCCACAGGAATTAAACAAAAATAAGTGCAGTTTCTGGTCTTCTATAAGGTTCAAAAGATTTACTTTTTATCGTACTTTTAAAGCATAGTAATAATCTTTTACAAAGTTACTTTTCTTTTATTCTGGGCTTTGGTTTTTAATATTTTATTTGAATTTCTGAATTTATACATTCACAAGAATATATAAATTGCATTTAGACAAAAATTACAACATTGTATTAGAAAAAAAAACGCCCAACAATTTAGAAGTGGGAGCAGCGGGTTGTTTTGTGAATCATATACACCAAGGAGTCTCCTAAAGCAGTGTTGCTGCAGAGTGAGCCCCCAAAATATCCCTGCCCATGGGGACCCCACAGATACTCTTGTGATGGAGAACAGAACACATGCTCTGATGGAGCTGAAACAGAAGGACCTTGGCAATCACTGAGAAATCTGGCACATGTTACCTTCAGCAGCAGCATTCATGTGGGGACATGTGTTGTTCATGTTTCTGCTTTCCGTAGGTTAATTCTATTGTCCTTAAGCATTGTACTGTTGTTTAGTTACTAAGTCATATCTGACTCGTTTGCAACCCCATGGACTGTAGCCCACCAGGCTTCTCTGTCCATGGGATTTCCCAGGCCAGAATACTGGAATGGGCTGCCATTTCCTTCTCTTAATCCCGGGATTGAATCCATGTCTTCTGCTTTGGCAGATGGATTCTTTACCGCTGAACCAGGAAGAAAGTCCACTTAAGCATAGACACGGGCTTTATTTCAGAATTTTAACCCTTTAAAGAGCCGTGTCAAAGTTTATTTCCCTACAGAAGAGGGAGTACGTTAGTGTTTAAGACTCAGGGATGATTTAATGGGGGTGACAGTGTGTATTTTGCTCCTTAACTGGTAACTTTTGTGGCTCAGATGGTAAAGAATCTGTCTCCAATGTGGGAGATCTGGGTTCAATCCCTGGGTTGGGAAGATCCCCTGGCCAATCCCCTGGAATGAGAAAGGCTACTCATTCCAGTATTCTGGCCTGGAGAATTCCATGGACTTCATAGTCCATGGGGTCACGAAGAGTTGGACATGACTGACCGACTTTCACACACTAACTTGAAAGGAGAGAAAGATGGTAAATGTTGTGGTTTATTTTCCAATCCAGCAAAACTCAATTTTTCTCCTCTTTATAGTAACAATATCAATGTGAATATGTCAAAATGCACTTGGCATTAAAATGTTTGTGTCAAAATAGCATATACCTTTAGGAAGTGTTGAGAGATAAGATCTAACCAGTAGATCAGAGCCTATGTATCCTTGGAGTGCACTGTCATGAATTCTGTAGATGAAGAGTCATTACTGGAGTGGTATCAAGGGAATATGGTTGTGGAAGTGGTGTTTTGGAAGGACTACTTTACTCCATAGCTACCATTTGTTGTTTAGTATCTAAGTCCTGTCCAACTCTGTGTGACCCCATGGACTGTAGCCTATCAGGCTCCTCTGTCCATGGGATTCTCCAGGCAAGCGTACTGGAGTGGGTAGACATTTCCTCCTCCAGGGTACCTTCCCAACCCAGGGATCAGCTCCAAGTCTGTTACATCTCCTGCACTGGCAGATTCTCTACCACTGAAACACTGAGGAAGTCCTAGGATAGTTTTGAGTTTGGAGAACATAAAGAAAAAGGTCAGTTAATCACCTATAATGAAGTCATATAGGAGTGGAAATGAGAAGAGCGATTTCAAAGACAGAAAACACAGGATTATGAGAAGTATTGTATATTGGGAATGAAAAGCAACAAGGACTATTAAATATAACACTCCGGTTTGTTTTCTCTCATATTAAAAAAAAAAAAAAAATCAAATGTAAGCGACTCAAGGCTGGTAGAGTTAGTTGCTTAATGTCCTTGCCAGGAATTTTGGTTCACATCTGCTTTCCAGATAGAAAGAAGAGGGAAGGGGCGGGGGGTGGATATTGGAACAAGGAGCATTGGTGCCATTTATCAACAAAAGAAAGTAATTAGGCAAACATTCTTCAGGTTTCCCCTTAGGTCTCATTTGTTAGAACTACATGCGTGCCCACTGACCGCACCAACCAGCTCCCTTGTCTCCTGGCATCTGGTGGGGGGCGGGTGGCTAGAACCAACAGGAGACTGAGAGTGGGAGTGTTTACTTCCTGCCTCTCCCTTCAGGGCCACAGTCTGCCAGTGAAGAAGTCTGCTTACAGAGGCCACAGCCCACATCAAGCGGCCCTCTCCTACAGCTCGGCTCTCACAGATACAGGCAATCTCCCTTCCCTCTTACCCCTTTAAGTATCTCTCACTGGTTTCTCTTGGGCTTCCCAAGTGGTGCTAATGGTAAAGAATTTGCCTGCCAATGCAAGAGACCCAGAAGATTCCAGTTCAATTCCTGGGTTGAGCAGATCTTCGGAGGGCATGGCAACCCACTCCAGTATTCTTGCCAAGGAAATTCATGGACAGAGGAGTCTGGTGAGCTATAGTCCATAGGTTCACAAAGAGTTGGACATGACTGAACACACACCCACACACAAACACACTGGTTTCTCTTAACCCAGCCCACACCTTTGTAAACAGTTCCTTCATTTTTTTAATCACTGCTTTTGTGAGTGCTACTCGTTTCCTACTGAAACTCAAGCTAATATCTGGGGACACAAATAAAATCAATTAGAAAAATCATTTCTGAATAAAACTGGGGAAAAAGAAATCAGTAGATTTTGAGTAGGAAAGTAGATAATAAAAAAAAATTCGCTGCTTAATAAAAAAAATTTAAAAATCTCAACTTTGCATGAAAAATATGACCTAAGAAAAATTTTAAACAACCAATAAATTATTCTTATGTGAAAGTGAATTGCAGGCATTTTAAAGACTTAGATATAAAAGAGACCAGAAAATATGGCATCAGTGTGTTCATCCTTTTGACTGCAAGGAGATCCAACCAGTCCATCGTAAAGGAAATCAGTCTTGAATACTCATTGGAAGGTCTGATGCTGAAACTGAAACTCCACTTTGGCCACCTGATGTGAAGAACTGACTCATTAGAAAAGACCCTGATGCTGGGAAAGATTGAAGGCAGGAGGAGAAGGGGATGACAGAGGATGAGGTGGTTGGATGGCATCACTGACTCAATGGACATGGGTTTGAGCAAGCTCCAGGAGTTGGTGAAGACAGGGAAGCCTGGTGTGCCGCAGTCCATGGAGTCGCAAAGAGTTGAACACAACTGAGAGACGGAACTGAACTGTGTTCATCCTTTTAAAAATAAAGTGTATATATTGTGGGGTTTGAAATCAGTTAATGTATATATAATTGAAACTAAATTGTCAGAAATTTTCTAAAAAATCATATTTTACTTTTGTTCAAATAATATATTAAAACAAGGAAAGTTACTTTTGAAAAATCATTCATAAGTTAAGTATTTCCTGTACTGCTTACCACAAATTTCTGGGAGTTATAGTTGAATCTGATAATTAATAATAAAATGAATCACTTTGAAAAAGTAAACAATAGCCACAAAGTAGAATTTATCACAAAATATATCCTCCAAGACATCCAGTGAGAAAAAACAAAAAGTAATAGAAAGACAGGATGTTCATCAAAAGCAAAAAGAATAAATTGTAGGCAACAGAACTAGAACTAATTTGAATATTTAAGTCATAACAAGAGCTAAAAATAAAACAACTTGTTTGTTGTTTGTTTTCCTCAAACAACAAATAAGTAAGAAATGGACTAATGGGGGTCAAGCAGAAAAATCTTATATTTCCAGCAAATTTCGATGACACTAAATAGCAGAAGTAACTTTATATGCAAATTAAAACAGGCACTTCAATTCAGTTCAGTCATGTCCGACTCTTTGCAGCCCCATGAATCGCAGCACGCCAGGCCTCGCTGTCCATCACCACTCCCGGAGTTCACTCAGACTCACGTCCATCCAGTCAGTGATGCCATCCAGCCATCTCATCCTCTGTCATCCCCTTCTCTTTCTACTCACAATCCCTCCCAGCATCAGAGTCTTTTCCAATGAGTCAGCTCTTCGCATGAGGTGGTCAAAGTATTGGAATTTCAGCTTCAGCATCAGTCCTTCAGAAGAACACCAGGACTGCTCTCCTTTTGGAAGGACTGGTTGGATCTCCTTGCAGTCCAAAGGACTCTCAAGAGTCTTCTCCAACACCACAGTTCAAAAGCATCAATTCTTTGGTACTCAGTGTTCTTCACAACCAACTCTCACATTCATACATGACCACAGGAAAAACCATAGCCTTGACCAGACAGACCTTTGTTGGCAAAGTAATGTCTCTGCTTTTGAATATACTATCTAGGTTGGTCATAGCTTTTCTTCCAAGGAGTAAGTGTCTTTTAATTTCATGGCTGCATTCACCATCTGCAGTGATTTTGGAGTCCAAAAAAATAAAGTTTGAAAATGTTTCCCCATCTATTTCCCATGAAGTGGTGGGACCAGATGCCATGATCTTAGTGTTGAGCTTTAAGCCAACTTTTTCACTCTCCTCTTTCACTTTCATCAAGAGGCTTTTTAGTTCCTCTTCACTTTCTGCCATAAGGGTGATGTCATCTGCATGCCTGAGGTTATTGATATTTCTCCTGGCAATCTTGATTCCAGGTTGTGCTTCTTCCAGTGCAGCGTTTCTCATGATGTACTCTGCATAGAAGTTAAATAAGCAGGGTGACAATATACAGCCTTGACATACTCCTTTTCCTATTTGGAACCAGTCTGTTGTTCCATGTCCAGTTCTAACTGTTGCTTCCTGACCTGCATGTAGGTTTCTCAAGAGGCAGGTCAGGTGGTCTGGTATTCCCATCTCTTTCAGAATTTTCCACAGTTTATTGTGATCCACACAGTCAAAGTCTTTGGCATAGTCAACAAAGCAGAAATAGATGTCTTTCTGGAACTCTCTTGCTTTTGAGATGATCCAGTGGATTTTGGCAATTTGATCTCTGGTTTCTCTGCCTTTTCTAAAACCAGGTTGAACATCTGGAAGTTCATGGTTCACGTATTGCTGAAGCCTGGCTTGAAGAATTTTGAGCATTACTTTACTAGCATGTGAGATGAGTGCAATTGTG
>SJXQ01005312.1:471163-520922 GCA_006408695.1 Aepyceros melampus | reverse complement strand
GCGCCCCGGGGGCGGGGAAAGCTCCGGAGCCGCACTTAATATCATCTAATGCCTCGGGGCGCCCTGCGCCCGCCCGGAACCGAGCGCGCCGGCGCGCGTGTGCCCGCCGGGGGGCGCGGCGGCGGCTGGCGGAAGGGCGGGGTAGTCAAGCCTCAGCGAGCCTGTCAGCGAGGGCGCCTACGAGCGCGTGGTGTTCTGCTTGGCTCCGTGGGGCTTCCGGGCGTGGGAGCAACCTGCTAGTGCTCGTCATCTACCTCAACTTGCCGCGGCGCCGCAGCCCCGCCCGCCTCCTCGTCAGCCTCCGCGATCCGCTACCGTCCGTCCTCCAGGCCGCGCCGGCTTTCACGTTCCCCCTGAGGGGCAGCAGGGTTGGGGGCACCGACCGGCGAGTGAGACGGCGAGTGGGCAGCAGCAGCAGCAGCAGCAGCCTGTGAGGTGAGGGGTCGGGGTGGGCCTCCCTCCCGCTCCTGCTCCCGGCCCCGCCCCTCCCGCTGCGGGACCTCAGCCTCGCGGCGGGGCGCCTCTGACTTCACCTCCCCACGGACCTCTATTCCTCTGACCTCGCCTCCTCCCCAGCCCGACTTTTCCCTCGTGACCTCACCTTCCCCCCCCCGCACCCGCTCCGCGCACCTCTCCTCCCCCGTTGACCTCATCCTCCTGCGCTCGCTCACCCCCCTCTTTCCCTGTGCTCACCAGGCCCCACGCCCACCCAAACCCCAGCCTGTCTGCAGCCCCCGCTCCCCGCTGGGCCCAGCTCCTCCATATCCCATCTCTGTCGCTGTCTGCTCATCTACTTCTCTGCTTTCTGTCTCCTCATTTAATTCAACAGGGCACGAGACAATGGCTTATTACTTTGAAAAAAAGAAATTAAGGGCCGTGGAGTTGAGATTCAAGGAAAAAGATGATTGATTTGTGAAAGTTGGAGAGGGTGATGAGATCTAATTCCTATATTAATTTCCTAAAATGAGAGGTAGAAACCTAACATAGTCGCGATGTGTAAATTCTTTTTAAAAATTTGCCCATTAGCAGTTGTAAACCTTTGACTGCTTCCTAGGAAGTGAGATAGTTTTATTCAGGTCCTCAGAATGCACATTGGCATTTACCCTATTAGCTATTTTTTCTGTTTTCTTCCTTATAGTTTCCAGCACACGAAACTCTCAGGTGAGATTGCAAATGGATGAGAGAATCCCAACTCAAAACGAACATATCATTAGCTGTGAAACCAGTAGGTTTCATTAAGTAGAATTTGATAATACAATACTCTTAACCCAGATGCAAGATTTAAATCTCACTAACACTTGACGTTTTGAACGATGAACCACCCAGCTGTTTCATTGAGGACCTTATTTAAGCTTGGAAAAGAAATTATCATTTTGTATGTGCTCCAGAAATTTCATTTGTACAAAAGTTTGAGATAGAAATGTATATTTCTCAGGTCTTAAATTTCCTTTAAAAAAAGTCCTGAAATCCGTTGATAATTCATTACTGCTTTTATCTTGGCAAGTTTACAAGAATAAAATCGTTGTAGCATTATCAAGAGTATTTTCTTGTTCACCAACCTTCTATGTGATGACAAACCCGCATATTATATTTTTATGATTCCTTTTTTATATGTTGAGGGACACAAGAAAATGTCATAGAAATCATAATTTTATTTGATTGTCTCAATGATTCTAATATTCTACTACTACCTACCCCTTCCCCAATAAGCACTTAAAGTTCTTATCTTCAAGAAGTGTATTTTCTGTGCTGGGAAATTCAGTTTCTATTCTAACTCAGTGCTTGGGAGTTTGGAAACAGGGGTTGTTGAGTTTTTTCTTAGTACCAGCATTTGTTTTCTTCCTCATCCCTCCTATCTTGTGGCCTCACCCTACTGTATCTCCTTTTCTCTTCCATCCTTTTCCTCCCTCATCACCCCTGCTCCATTCCCACCCCAATCTGAAAGGATTTTCTAAGACTGCTAAAAATGTTCACCACACAGTATTTTGCCTGACCACTACTCTCTTTTTCTGGGCATTTAGTTAGTGCTTTCAACAATGGCTTTAACCTGCCTTTAAGTTAGAGGTGGAAACTCGGGGACAGAACGTTCTGAGTCTTGTTCAAGCCCTGGGACACAGGTCAATAGTGGATTATGATAGAGCTGAAAACATTTTTGTTGTTTAATTGTTAAGTCGTATTTGACTCTATTGTGACCCCCGTGGATTATAGCCCACCAGGCTTCTCTGTCTATGGGATTTCCCAGGCAAGAATACTGGAGTGAGTTGCCACTTTTTTCCCCAGGGGATCTTCTCAACCCAGGGATGGAACCCGTGTCTCCTGCATTGACCGGCGGATTCTGGAGTAAATTCCAAACATTGTGCTTCTAGGTAAGAGTTAAAGAGAGGGAGGGTGCTTTCCTCATTGTTAGCCCTAAGCAAGAACTAACTAACCCTGGAGTAGAGAAGGGCAGGACATTCTAAAATATCAAAAGTGACTGCTTACTTCAGAGGCTTCTAGAGAGGCTGCTCTGTCAAGTGGAAAGACCACTGTCCTGATGGTGTGAGCATGGGTCCCACTCAGTTCTGTGGCTAACCCATCATGTGGACTCTCCAAGTCACTTAATCTCTCCAGTCATCAGTTCTCTTACCTGGGGTTACAGGGTAATTGAGCTAAATGTTCTTTAAGGTTGTCCTGTCTTGCTTTGTATTACGAGAATTCCTTTGATACCTGTAGGTTAGGAGGTGGCTGGTTTCAGCACTTATGGCTTATATCCTCTCTCTTACTCCCAACCCTCTGCTATATCCCCTTCTAAGCCAAAAATAGGTACATACTATGGTTACGCTTCTTACATACCCTCATGGGTTCTGTCTTCCTCTCCACACTCTGCAGGAAGAAAGCAAAATAAGCAATTCACATATATATATGAGTAGGCCAGGCAACCATTTCATTCTGTGCTCAATTCCTGGTTTCTTAGGGAATGCTGAAAGCAAGTGGAATCCCTAATACTCTTCAGGCAGAGGCTTTGACCAGACAAGACTATGAAGATTGCCATCTCATTTAAACTGAACTATCAATTCAGTGAATTAGTCACTCTAAGTTCCAATTGAATGGCTTGTTATATGGGTATCCAGGATACCCATCTAGTCATCTCAGCCTAGGCAGGCCCAGTATACACTGATCTAGGTTTCAGAAGGTGTAGCAGTAGGAAAACTCAGAGCTCAAGAAACTCACTCTTAGCATGCAATGATGAGTGATAGAAAGGCCATCAAGCGTGTGGTTTGTGTAATACTTCAATCTAAGAACTTCCAGGTGAGTATGCCTTTCAGCCCTTTGGCTATTGGCACCTCTGGCAACACCTACTACCATGCAGGTGTTCTGCACATGGACTACAACAGAATGATGCTACAGATTAACAGGAGAGACTTTCTTTACTACCACCTCCTACCCCTTCAAAAATAAGAACAACAAACAACATGCTAATCTTGGAAGAGGATGTTTAGACCTTCATCTTGAGATGAAGAGATTCAGTCTCAGAGCTAGGGTCTCATAAAATGCATGTCACCCTATGTTGACATGGGTTTTAGAAGCTGTACTTCAGTCACTCAGCTGTGTCTGACTCCTTGTGACCCCATGGACTGCAGCACACCAGGCTTCCCTGTCCTTCACTATTCCCCAGAGTTTGCTCAAACTCATGTCCATTAAGTCAATGATGCCACCCAACTGTCTCATCCTCTTGTTGTCCCCTTCTCTTCCTGCCCTCAATCTTTCCCAGCATCAAGATCTTTTCCGATGAGTCAGCTCTTTGTATCAGGTGGCCAGAGTATTGGAGCTTCAGCTTCAACATCAGTCCTTCCAGTGAAGTAGATGTTTTTTATATTGCAGTGTTTTAACATATGGACCCAGGACTTTTCCTTTTAAACTTTTATAATTTATATTTATTTATAAATCCATAAATACAAATATAAATCCATATTTATATAAGGATTTCTTACAAATACATTTTCAGTAGACTGATTCTTCTATATACCTAAACATTTTAATCTGGTAGTTATTTTATTGAATTAATCCTTTTCTGATTATAGCAGTGGCCCATTCAATTGAAATAGTCTCATGTTGTTCCCATAAGAGCCTAAAGGTGGGTGGGACATCAGAAAATCTTCTATTCATTTGTCTTAGAAGCATCGACAGACTATATGGGCCACAGAAATATGCATAATCACAGCAGCATGCACATAGTATATAGTATGTTTCCATAAACACAGTGGAGCCACCTATTACTTGCAATTTAATCTCCTAGTTGTGTACCATTTATTCAAATACTTAAAACCAAAAGTTATAGAATTGTATTACACTAATTCTTTATTTTTGTGGGATGTTGTTATATCCATTCTTCATTGTTGAATTGCTTGACTTGGAGGAGTCTATATCTTTTGCTTATTTTCAAGAAGTTAGAAAACATGTCAGAAAGCATGTAATGACTTGCTTTAGTCTAATCTTATGTCCTGATATCAAGTTGTGCTCCATAGGATTATAATTATTGATGCTTGAAATTATTATTCTCTTAGTATTGTTAATAATTGTGTTCTTTCTTGAATTTTCTCCTTTCAGAGCAGAATTCCAGTCACAAATGCATATGTGATACATTTTGATATTCACTGCTAAGATGAAACACAGAAATGAACACCGTATACTTGTTTTATTAGTCTCAGATATGATTAGATGTTCTTTATCATGGTTTTATGCTACTGACCTATAAGAAAATAATACTAAAAAAGGGTAGCAGTTAGGACCTACAACTTCAATATTTCTGGGATGATCTGGAATATCACAAGGAGAGATTTTATTACAGCATAGTCACACCTTCTCTGAACCCTCAGCCCAGATTCATACAATTTTCTTCATTAGAAGTTGTCACCAGATACTTTTCCAGGATGGCCAACAGTCTCCCAACAGAATTTGATGTGATAGTGATGGGGACAGGTCTGCCTGAATCCATCCTTGCCGCTGCATGTTCCAGAAGTGGTCAAAGGGTTCTGCATCTCGATTCAAGAAGTTACTATGGAGGAAACTGGGCTAGTTTCAGCTTTCCAGGATTGCTGTCCTGGTTGAAGGAACATCGGCAAAACAGTGACACTGGGGAAGAAAGCCCTGCTTCATGGCAAGACATGATCCATGAAACAGAAGAAGCCATCCCTCTTTGCAAGAAGGATGAAACCATTCAACACGCCGAAGTTTTTTGTTATGCTAGTCAGGGCATGGATGGCAATATTGAAGAGCTTGATGCTCTGCAGAAAAATCCTTCTTGTGTAGCATCTAGTACCCTCATAAAACCTCTGGATTCTGCATGCTTGTCTGAGGAAACACACTCATCACACATTACTAGCTATGAAGTGCCTACACAAGACACTCCAAAAAACAATGAAGACATAACTGATACGGCAGAAACTTCTGTGAAAGAAGAATATTGTGGGTATGATACTTACAAACACACAGTTTCAGATGGCACTAAAGATGAAATCAAACCTGTATTGGAAGACAACAGTGTGCCACCAAAGAGAAAGAGGATTGCTTACTCTCAAATAGTTAAAGAAGGCAGGAGGTTTAATATTGATCTGTCATCGAAGCTGCTTTATTCTCAAGGACTGTTAATTGATCTGTTAATCAAATCAAATGTTAGTCGTTACGCTGAATTTAAAAATGTCACTAGGATTCTTGCATTTCGAGAAGGAAAAGTAGAACAGGTGCCTTGTTCCAGAGCAGATGTCTTTAATAGCAAAGAGCTCACTATGGTTGAAAAGAGGATGCTAATGAAATTTCTTACATTTTGTTTAGATTATGAACAACATCCTGAGGAATACCAAGCTTTCACACAATGCTCATTTTCAGAGTACTTGAAAACCAAAAAATTAACCCTAGCCTCCAACATTTTATACTTCACTCGATTGCCATGACGTCAGAATCATCTTGCACAACAGTAGATGGCCTTAAAGCAACAAAAAACTTTCTTCAGTGTCTTGGACGGTTTGGCAACACTCCCTTTTTATTTCCCTTATATGGCCAAGGTGAAATTCCCCAGTGTTTCTGCAGGATGTGTGCAGTTTTCGGTGGAATATATTGTCTTCGCCATAAAGTACAATGCCTTGTAGTTGACAGAGAATCTGGAAGATGTAAAGCAATTATAGATCACCTTGGTCAAAGGATAAATGCTAAATATTTCATTGTGGAGGATAGTTACCTGTCTGAGGAAACATGTTCGAATGTGCAGTATAAGCAGATATCCAGGGCAGTGCTTATTACAGATCAATCTGTCCTAAAGACAGATTCAGATCAGCAGATTTCCATTTTGATAGTACCTCCGGTGGAACAAGGAGCACATGCTGTCCGAATCACTGAATTATGTTCTTCAACCATGACATGCATGAAAGACACCTACCTGGTACATATGACCTGTTCATCTTCCAAAACAGCAAGAGAAGACTTAGAATCAGTGGTGAAGAAATTATTCACCCTGTATTCTGAGACAGAAGTAGACAAGGAAGAACTTCCAAAGCCAGGACTCTTGTGGGCTCTCTATTTTAACATGAGAGATTCCTCAGGAGTCAGCCGAAGCTCATACAGTGGCTTGCCTCCCAACGTTTACGTCTGCACTGGCCCTGACTGTGGACTCGGAAGTGAGCATGCTGTCAAGCAAGCTGAAACACTCTTCCACGAGATCTTTCCAGGTGAAGAATTCTGCCCCCCACCTCCAAATCCAGAAGACATTTTCTTTGATGGTGATGAAAAGCCATCAGAGCCTCTTGGAACCAATAATACAGTAGTGGCCAAACTAGAATCCTCTGAGGGAAGCAAAAACCTAGAAAGTTCAGGAAAGCATCTTCAAAATTAGAAAAAAAAACAAACTGGAAATGCTACTTTGGGCCTTCGTCCTGGCATCAAATAATCTCATTTAAAGGACAGTTTCCTGTATGAGTAATTAGATGTGGTTATATGATGAATGCCATGCAGATGTTGTCTATAATTTTCTTTGTGACTTTTAGTCATTGGATGCCTTTGTTAACCTATCAATGACTGATGTATTGGGTATTGGACTTGTTTTGTTTCAGAATGGGCTCCATGACCCAGAATTAGCTTTATTTGAGTACTGGGTATATATGTGAGAGTTCCATGTTAGCAATGGTGCTTAAAGGAAGATGATATTATATCTGCTGATTATCTTCAAATTTTATTATTGTCTACAGAATGGTGATATCTAAGGAATATTTAAATTATTTTTACAGCTATTACAGTTGCTACCACTTCTGAGTAGTGAAACACACAGGAAATTATGTGAGTCTTTTGTTTATAATATAAACATATAGATACGGTGGCAGCAACAGCAACTAATGCAAGTGCCAATGTGATAAAATGTGTTTGTAATTGTTGGAAGAATAGTTTTGCATGATCTTTTATTTGTAAAGGTGATGTTTAGAATGCATCTTGCAGTTTAATTCTCCTGGTTGACCCTTGTAATCAATGAGGCAGTGATGTCATCCCAGTCTTATACATTGGAAAGAGTCAGAGAGTTCAGTTAGTAGTTGCAAAGCTCATTCTTGGGAGGTTTGGTCCAAAGAAAATCTAGGAGGAAAGATTAGTTCTGGTTCAATACTTTAGAAAATTTATGCAGAGCGTTGCTCTGCCACCTAAAAGAAAAGAACTTCTAAGTAATTAAGGCTAAAGAAAAAAAAAAAAAAAAAACTGCTCCAGGAAAAGATATTTCAGAATGCCTGTTCTGAAATTGCTAAGGAGAAACTGAGTGAAGCATTTTTAACCTGGGATTACAGATGGTTTTAAAAATCCATCTGTGAGTAGATTTCCCAGGATTTCTCAATGAAAGTGAAGTATACCATTTTGTTGGCCCCACCACTTTAATTAGTAACAACTACAGTTGTTAGGAGTAAATCAGAGGAAGCTTTACCATCCCCTTTGGTTGTGTCCCAGCAAGTAACAAGGTGGATGCCTTCATAATCAGCTCCTGCCTCTTAGCTGTTATCTAGAAGATAGAAACATTTTTTTCCAGAACCACCAGAAGTTATAAAGCTGTTTATATTCTAGCAGAGAAAGCTTGTGAAACTGTCAGAAGAAGTAAACTTCCTTCCTAAGTCACCATTTCCATTCCTCAGACAGAGAATGATAATCCTATAGGAAATAAGCCCTTTAATTATGATTTTTTGCCCTGGAACAGAGCATTACTATGTGCTACTCACTCCAGTACTCTTACCTGGCAAATCCCATGGATGAAGGAGCCTGGTAGGCTGTATGTAGTCCATGGGGTCGCTAGGAGTCAGGACATGACTGAGCAACTTCACTTTCACTTTTCACTATCATGCATTGGAGAAAGAAATGGCAACCCACTCCAATGTTCTTGCCTGGAGAATCCCAGGGACGGGGGAGCCTGGCGGGCTGCCATCTCTGGGGTTGCACAGAGTCGGACACGACTGACGCTACTTAGCAGCAGCAGCAGCAGCAGCACGCACTTATTGTACTCTCTCATTATAGTTTCTCAACAACTCTGTGAGGCAGATAATACATTTTCAGAGAGGAAATAAAGACAGTAATTCACTCTGAGTGTGATTTGTGGCAGAGCCAACATTGAAATCCAGGCTTCCATGATTTCAAAATCTTTCAACTAATGTTAACTGTTAGAAGAGTGTAGGTACTGAAGGAGATAGAAAAGATTACTGGCTCATGAGAACCAGTCCAGCATTGCTAGTGAAGCAAAGTAGGCAGACTCTCAACTTACTACTGAGTTAGAGAAATAGGAAAGTAAAGATTAATTAAAAATACATGTAACTTAGAGCTATGAATCTCACTGAAGTAGAATTTGTCTAAGCTTTAACACAATTATTCTTTTTAATGTATCTTTTGATTATGATGTTATAAAAAGTAACATGTTACTAGGGCAAAATATGCACTAAATAGACTTTTGTTGCTCTTCTGTATTGAGAAAAATGAAACAAGAACAATTTAAGTAAATTTCAACTTAAGTAGAGAAGTCATGAATTGATACTAATATATATATTTTGAATCTAGCAAATCTGTTATTGGTTGGCTTCCAGGCTTATACTTATCAAAACAAATGAAATGTCTGAAATAGACCTAAAAATTAGTTATTAAAATGTAAAAGGATTTGAGATGTTAAATGGAAGTGAAGGTAACCCAGACCTATTGAAAATATTTTAATTTCAATATGAGGAATATTTTTATTCATAAGAATTTGAGAATATCAGTGAAATGTTGTGAAAGATGATAGAACCACAATAATAGAAACAGGAAAATGTTAGTTTAGATAAAATAAGTGTTTTAAAAACTAAGAAATGAATTTATTACTTTCCTACTTGAATACAAATAAATTGGAAATAAAAAATTATTACCGAAGAAAAGCATTTTAAAAATTAGAGGAGAGTATAATTTTCTTTTCATCCTTTTTTGTTAAAGATTTATTTTTGATGTGGACCATTTTTTTTTTAATTAATTTTTATTTTTTAGTTTGTTTTGCTTTACAATACTGTATTCATTTTGCTATACATTGACATGAATCAGCCACGAGTGTACATGAACTCCCAATCCCGACCCCCACCTCCCCCCTCCCACCCCACACCTTCTCTCTGGATTATCCCCATGCATCAGTCCCAAGCATCCTGCATCCTGCATCAAACCTAGACCGGCGATTTGTTTCACTTATGATATCACACATGTTACACAGCCACTCTGCCGAATCATCCCACCCTCTCCCTCTCCCACAGAGTCCAAAAGGCTGTTCTGTACATCTGTGTCTCTTTTGCTGTCTTGTGTACAGGTTTATCATTACCTGTTGGTGGGAATGCAAATTAGTACAGCCACTATGGAGAACAGTGTGGAGATTCCTTAAAAAATTGCAAATAGAACTGCCTTATGATCCAGCGATCCCACTGCTGGGCATACACACTGAGGAAACCAGAACTGAAAGAGACACATGTACCCCATGTTCATCACAGCACTGTTTATAATAGCCAGGACATGGAAGCAGCCTAGATGTCCATCAGCAGATGAATGGATAAGAAAGCTGTGGTACATATACACAATGGAGTATTACTCGGCCATTAAAAAGAATACATTTGAATCAGTTCTAATGAGTTTGATGAAGCTGGAGCCAATTATGCAGAGTGAAGTAAGCCAGAAAGAAAAACACCAATACAGTATACTTATACATATATATGGAATTTAGAAAGATGGTAATGGATCATTTTTTTAAAGCCTTACTGAATTTGTTACAATATTGCTTCCTTTTTATTTTTTGGTTTTTTGGCTGTGAGGCATATGAGTGGGATCTTAGTTCCCCAACAGAAATTGAACTCACACCTCCTACATCGGAAGGAAAGTCTTAACCACTGGATCACTAGGGAAGTCCCAACCTAGTATAATTTTCTGACAAACCCATCTTACTCTTATGGGCTTATTGGTGAATGTTTTCAAATGTTCAAAGAATAAATAATATCTATGTACCAGAAAGATGATATATTAACTCTTGGATTTTGAAGTTACTATCGCCTCAGTACTAGGAGGAAACATTTTGAAAGGGCTCTCATCTGAACAAATGCAAAATATTAGCAAATGAAAAATAGTTATTTACTGTCACTCAGAATTATGCAGTTAGTGTTCAACAGAATAACCATTAAATCAGTATCAACAGAACAAAGTAGTAAACATTCAAAGTATTAACTACCGGTAACTTTTAAAATATTAATAAAATATTTATTTATTTCTGTTAATGACTTGTTGGTTTCTCATTGTGATAAGTAATTATTAAAACTGAGAACTTATATCATCCCTGTTAGGGAAAAATAAGAAACAATTTTCAACCAGAAGTTAAATAATCTTGGCACTATTTTTTTATATATAGTTGAAGAAAACTCATTATTGTAATAAATCCTTAATCATATGTAAATGAGAAGATGAGAGCACAAATTTTTTCTATTAGTATGGCTTTTAAATTAGTGAAACCTGTATATCATAAACATAAAAGACTAATTCAGAAAATTGCAGGGTATATAACGTTTAAAAATTAATTTTATTTCTAGATTCCAACAATGATAAGCTACAATTTAAAGTGTTTGGGTATTAGTATATGCAAGCCATTTAAAGAAAGTTACACAACTATGTTGGGATAAATTAAGAAAGATGCTTATATAGAAGCAGATTAAAGGAACTACATCCTAGTATAATGGAAGGGAAGTAAATAGGAAATCTGAAAACCAAAATTGTAGTCGTCACTTTACTACTTACATTTGTATAATCATGGGAAAACTATGCCTACTTTTCATTTCATCATCTATAAAGTAGAAATAATGTTTTCAGAATTATTGTGAGGATTAATGTAAATGAAATTATGTCCAAAGAACTGGCAATAAGGTGAAGTTAGTAGGTAAATTTGCTATACACTTCCACTTAACATGGATGGATGGATGATTTATATAATTTGACAGAATTATGATAATTTAGGCTAATAAGCAAGCAAAGATATGTCTTTTTAACTTAGGAGGAAAACGGGGTTCTTGTATCCCAAGAGATGGGGTAAAACCTACCTGCATTATACAAGGATAAAGTACTCTATTTTTTAAAAGGTAAATGCAAATCCATAAGGCTTACTAGGCAAATTTATGAAAGAATTAAGTTCAAACAAGAAGATAAGAAATAGAAGTTAATTCTTAGAATGGTATTCAGATTTCCTAATATTAAAAATGCAAACTAAGCAACTTTGACGTAGTTCCTGCAAAAAAATTTTAGTTGCATGTATACTCATACCAGTAGCATTATTATATTCGTTTTTTGAAGAACTATTTAGAAAAATATAAGAACTCTATAACCAGTCTGTCTTTTGATAGATCTAATTCACTCTGAGTAGCATATGCCCAGGAAAATATTTTAAAAGAAAAAAAGGCTATTTGTATAAAAATATTTCTAGTGAGTGCGTTTATTTGAATTTTTAAAAGAGCTCATTAATTGGGAGCTGGATAAGTAAATTTTCATTATTGCTATTGCTTTCATAGACTGTTATATAGCCATTAATAATATTGATATATGTAAAACTGTATGGGAAATGTTTAAATGAGCCTCAAAAGTGTTGTTATTGTATTTACTGATTGTGTAAAAATTGAGGTCTCTACGTCAGAATCAGAATAAAACATTGTAATTAGAGTGTAACATTAAGAGGCCCTTTTTTCTATAAAATATTGATGTGTGAAATAATAAAAGATTAATTAATAAAATGGTTTACTGAATTGGAGACAATATTATTGATTTCCTTGAAACTTCTAAAATTCTCCTTTAAATTAAAAATATATATTTAAATGTTAGTGTCAAAAGATAATCTTCAAAAGCATGGACAGAAAGTTTTCCAGCTCTTGTGGTCAAGATGGATTTTGTGTCTTTTGTATCTTAGTTGCCCAGCATTAAGTTATACTATGACTATCAGTTCAGTTCAGTTCAGTCGCTCAGTCGTGTCCGACTCTTTGCAACCCTGTGAATCGCAGCATGCCAGGCCTCCCTGTCCATGACCAACTCCTGGAGTTCACTCAGACTCACGTCCATTGAGTCCGTGATGCCATCCAGCCATCTCATCCTCAGTCGTCCCCTTCTCCTCCTGCCCCCAATCCCTCCCAGCATCAGAGTCTTTCCCAATGAGTCAACTCTTCTCATGAGGTGGCCAAAGTACTGGAGCTTCAGCTTTAGCATCATTCCTTCCAAAGAAATCCCAGGGCTGATCTTCAGAATGGACTGGTTGGATCTCCTTGCAGTCCAAGGGACTCTCAATTGTCTTCTCCAACACCACAGTTCAAAAGCATCAATTCTGCTCTCAGCCTTCTTCACAGTCCAACTCTCACATCTATACATGACCACAGGAAAAACCATAGCCTTGACTAGACAGACCTTAGTCGGCAAAGTAATGTCTCCGCTTTTGAATATACTATCTAGGTTGGTCATAACTTTTCTTCCAAGGAGTAAGTGCCTTTTAATTTCATGGCTGCAGTCACCATCTGCAGTGATTTTGGGCCCCCAAAAATAAAGTCTGACACTGTTTCTACTGTTTCCCCATCTATTTCCCATGAAGTGATGGGACCAGATGCCATGATCTTCTATAGATACACTTTTTTCCCCCCAATGGTAACCTCAGAACCAGAGGTGGAAATAGTAGAAATGATATTAATACATTCCAGGACATCAGCATGAAGCCATTATATTGAACACACATTGTATTGACACAGTCACACAATACACATGTTGTATTCACACATTAAAGTATGTGAAAGTCGCTCAGTTGTGTCCGACTCTGTGACCCCATGGACTGTACAATACATGGAATTCTCCAGGCCACAATACTGGAGGGAGTAGCTGTTCCCTTCTCCGTTCCCTTCTTTCCCTTCTCTGGATCTTCCCAACCCAGGGATCGAACCCAGGTCTTCCACATTGCAGGCAGATTCTTAACCAGCTGAACCACAAGGGAAGCCCCACACTAATTAAAAGTATCACCCCAAATCCAAGAACAAACTTCATTTTGGAGTCTTGGAGGCCAGGGGAATGAAAGTTGGGTTTAGACCGGCAGTGAGAAATGGAATATTTCCTACCATATCAGTAAACAAGGATGTCACAGTCATTGCAGTCCTCCAGTGTGAGCTGGTGAGCCCCATGGGCACTTAGGAAGAATAGGAGCCATCAGACCACACCAGTTCCTATGGTGAGCACCGAGGGAAGGAAGCTCAGGATGTGGAAACACAGGCTGCTGTCCTGGATAGCTGTGAGCCCAGACTCTTACATCTTCCCACACATAGAAAAGCACTAAATTCCTCAACTTAGTATATCTGGCTTTCTTTAATTAACAATAATCTTTTGATGTTCATGCTACCTGCTCTTTGTTACAAAGCTTCTATACAACCTGGCTCCTCCCCTCACCTCCTTGGAGCAGTTCTATCCGAGTTACTTGAGATGGTGTCTCACAGACTTGAAGTTCTAAGAAGTCTTGCTGAATAAATCATAACACTCAATTTTTAGATTGTAAATACTTTTTAAGTCAGCATAGTGGCCAAGCCCGGGCCTGAGGAGTGTTTTCAAGGAGACTGATGCTAGGGACAGATCTCAGGGTACTGAGGATGCTGGCAGACTCTATCAATCTGAGAAATCCAAATCAAGATGATTTAATTCAGCAAACAAAGAAAACCAAATCAAGGTGATTTAACTCAAACAATTGTGGGTTATGAATTTGCATTGTTCTAGGGATTAGAAATAGGAAAATAAATGACAGAGTCCCTGTTGCTGAATACCAGTCCCTTAGAGGGACTGTTTTATTTTATCTTAATTTTTCTATCAATCATACTCCCCATTATAACCACCTCCTCTCTCCCCCTCCACCCCAGAAGAAAAGGAAAAACAAAAATGTGATTTGTGATGCATGTACCAGGGGGTACCAAAATATTTGATTATGCAGTTGGAAACAAGTAGCTTAATAAAAGTTAAAAAGTAGATCAGTTAATACTTTCTGAGATCTTTTTCAGTTAACATTCAGTTAATTAAGAAGTTTCTGCCACTAATCAGAAGACTTCTGGCCTGCCTGGGGAATGGAGTGAAGAGACAGTATGAAAGATTGGTTAGGGTCCCAGAAGCCCAAAGTGTTAAGAGGTCAGGGAGTAGAAGTACAAAGAAATCAAAATGAGAAACAGATCATAAAGTTTCAAAACCAGAAAAAATTCTGATTAGGGTTAGTTTTACCTACCTTGGTCGAACACAACTGAGCAATTGAACCGAACCGAACCGAACCTTGGTCTTGGCAGGAAATTTGGAAGTCATGGTTTTATTGCATTAGGGTAGTTGCTTCATTTTTGAAGATTTAAATGTTTTTATTTCAGTATTTTTACTCTCATAAAGGGACATTGTTTCCAGTATAGTGCTTACTCCTTTAGCCAACAACCATATGTATATGGTTTCCCTGGGCTTCCCTGGTGGCTCAGGGAACGAGGGCTCGCTCAACCAAGGGCTTCCCTGGTGGCTCAGATGGTTAAGCCTGCACTGCAGGAGACCTGGCTTCGATCCCTGGTTTGGGAAATCCCCTGGAGAAGGAAATAGCAACCCACTCCAGTACCCTTGCCTGGAAAATCCAATGGACAGAGGAGCCTGGTACAGTTCATGGGGTCGCAGAGAGTCAGACACGACTGACTTCAGTATATGTATATTCACATTTCAACAGCAGGGGGCACAATACCTCCAGGTTTCTGTAAGGCATGAACAAAGAGGCTGAGTGATTCAACTGAAGGAATTTAACTCTAACATGAGTATTAACAGTTCTGCTACAGCATTTGCAGGATTTTTTCTCCTAACAGTTACATTTTTTATATGAACTTCAGGACAAGTGTGTAAGGTAACATAGGGCAGATATTTATATCCGTTTTACAGATAAGACTTGGAAGAATTAAGTGATTTGACTTGCCTGGACTCTCTCCTAGTAAATATTCAGATCCTTTAAGTAGAATTGAGATGTAGCTTCTGCTTTGCCTTCATCTCAAGACAGTTATTTATTGCATTTAAAAATGTACAGCACATCACTATTTTAAAAGTGGTTGTTTCTAGAATTTTAGAGTACATTTATTTTTTAACAAATAAAACTTCTTATAAATTACAATTTGTGTAATTAAACTGGGTCAACTAGAATTGGAAGGAGAAGGGAGTTTAAGCTCACACCTGAAATCAAAGCAAACTGTTTCTCCTGTTTTTATGTCAAGAGCTTCATTTCTATAATATACTTTTTTATTTGTTTCTGTTGATATCTTATAATTTTGACATTTGCTTGTTATATAGGTTTTTAATCCTTAGTACATGAATAAAGGGATAGATATCAGAGGAAAAGACATGACTTTGGATTTGAAGGTGCAGGGTTGACAAAGTGTAGTAGGAAGATAAATATGTGCTTGTAATTCAGTCAGAAGGAAATACATATTTAGGCATTGTACAGTTTTAAAGAAACAGGAATACTAGGGGATGCCAGTGTAGTGGGGTTTATGTCAATTCTTTTGATTATAGGTCATAAAATTAATGCCCCTGGGCATCCCATTTCTGCTCATTTGACACTTTACTTGTTCACTCATTCATCTTGAGAAATGGAATATTTCCTGCCATATCGGTAAATAGGGATGCTGTGACCAGGAATGCCAGCCATCACGGATGGAGAGCTGGTGAGCCCTGAGGGAACTCGGGAAGGAAAGAATAGCTGCCATCTTACAGCCATCAGACGGCAGTCACTCCCTTCCATGAGCCCCGAGGAAGCTCAGGACATGGAAACAAGATATTGGCCCCAGAGAGCTGAGGTGCCTATCAAAGGAATTATTTCAGTGAGTCCATTCTCTTGCATTGTCCCATACATAGAAAAGTGCTAAATCCCACTACTTTGGATATCTGGTTTTCTTTAACAATAACCTTTTGCTGTTTCTGACTACCTGCACTTTATTGCAAAACTTCCACATAACCTGGCTCCTTCCCTTGTTTCCTTGGAGCAGTTCTCCCAGGGTTGCTTGAGATGCTGTCTCCCAGCCTTGAAGCCCTAAAAATTCTCACCAAATAAAACATAACTCTCAACTTTTAGGTTGTGGATATTTTTTTAAGTCTACAATCTCATACATATAAAAATAAGAACAGAAATATTATGAATTAGTATGGGGAAGTATTAATTTGACTTCACTATAATTTCATTACATGTGTTTATCTTTAATTGATTGGTACAAAGACTTTGTACTAAATAAACCATCCATATGGTTGGAAGACTAAATAAATATATGGATGGAAGACTAAATTTCAGTAATGAAATTTGGGGGAATGGACTGCTGAGGAAGAAGCAGGGAAGAAGCAGGGAATCTTGTTCTTAGCTAATTAATGCAGTTGTTAAGTTCCTAAAATGATTTAAGTGAAGTATTAAAAAAAGCTGTATGTCCTTTCGTTTCTTTAACAATTCTATTTCATGATTACATACCATTATTTGCAATGCCATCTGCTGCTGAAACAAGTATAAACCAGGGGTTTATTAAAAGGAAAAAGCAAAAGAGAACTGCACTGGAAATAGTTTGTCATGAGATCATAATCTTTCTAAAAAAAAGTCTGTTGTGTTGTACCTCTGTATTCCCTACAATGTCTTGCACTTCACAGGCATGCAAAAAAATTTCGCAAAATGGAATACCAACTAGCAGTTTACAGCACCTCTGTTCTTCTAGTTTCAAACCAAGAAACAGAGTACCACTGGGAACAGTCTGGAAAAATGTATCAAAAACCATAGTCCTGGATCTTTGTATTATTAGCCTAGGTAATTAATTTTAGGGAGAAGGCAATGGCACCCCACTCCAGTACTCTTGCCTGGAAAATCCCATGGACGGAGGAGCCTGGGAGGCTGCAGTCCATGGGGTCGCTGAGAGTTGGACACGACTGAGCGACTTCACTTTGACTTTTTACTTTCATGCACTGGAGAAGGAAATGGCAACCCACTCCAGTGTTCTTGCCTAGAGAATCCCAGGGATGGGGGCCTGGTGGGCTGCCGTCTGGTTGCACAGAGTCGGACACAACTGAAGCAACAGCAGCAGCC
Source organism: Aepyceros melampus (assembly GCA_006408695.1). Taxonomy (NCBI): domain Eukaryota; kingdom Metazoa; phylum Chordata; class Mammalia; order Artiodactyla; family Bovidae; genus Aepyceros; species Aepyceros melampus. Next base: position 503,314 of record SJXQ01005312.1, on the reverse strand, counting down.
GCAATTAGTTTTAGGGTAAACCTATGTGAGTGAATAAAGCTACTTAAAAATAGGGAACATTTCAACAATCTATGAAATGTTTCATCTAATCATTTTACTAATTTTCTCCCATCAAGGCAGTGGTTCTCAAACCAGGGTGATTTAGTTCTTTGGGGGACATTTGACAATGTCTGGAGACATTTTTGGTTATAAAACCTCAGAAGGGGCTGCAACAGGCATCTAGGGGGCAGAAGTCCTGCTACACATCCTAGGATGCCCAAGATAGCTTCCCCACAAGAACTATTCAGCCCAAAATGTCCAGACTGCCAAGTTGGAGAAACTGCATTCGAGTTAAAGTTTCTTTTATGCACCCCACTTTAGCCTTTCTTCCTCAACATCGTCAGACTCCCTCAGTGCTTCTTCATCAAGGTCACTGTCAGTAGAGACTGCTGTTGCCCCCTTACATACCATCCCTCTACTCCTTCATGTCTGTTCCCTCACAAATTAGCAGAGGCTTCCACCCGAAGGTTCATGATAAACTCCAAAACAAGATTCATAGTTAGAGTGAAATATCTCATCCTGCCCCATTAGTCAGATACAGACTAGAGATGTTGGGGAGTTTTAGAAAAAATCATTCATCTCATTCAGGCATAGAATAAGTCTCCAAAGCAGTTATAGAAATGAAAGGATGATATTTTTGTATTGTTTTTGTTGTTTTTTTTTTTGGTCGTGTTCTCTTATTATCTTTTAAATATCTTTAAAAAATGTGTTTCTCTCTACACACTGCAAACAGCTACCTCAAATCAATGTAAAAGTATTTAAGCATACTTTTTTTGGAAGGGTATTATTTACCTGACAGGCTATGGGCAAATGAATCAAATTATATGTATATAATAATATCCCATGAGTTTCTTGTATTGTCTCAGAGGAGACAATACAAGACTAAACAAACCATCCATAATTGAATCATATTCACACTTACTGATGGTTCATCAAGCAATGAAATAGTAGAGCAGTTTGACATTTTATTATTATTTAGTTGCTAAGTCATGTCTGATTCTTTTGTAAGCCCATGAACTGTAACCTGCCAGGCTCCTCTGTCCATGGGATCTCTCAGGCAAGAATACTGGAATGGATTGCCATTTCCTTCTTCAGATCTTCCTGGCCCAGGAATCAAACCTGCATTGGCACGCATATTCTTTACTGTTGAGTCATCAGGAAAGCCCCCCCTGAGCTAGTGATTGATTAAATGTGAGTGCTACAGGAAAGGAAGAGAAACCAGGAAACAATAGAGGAAGAGCTAGTGGATAGGACCTGTTATGAATGCAAACATGATGCCCTGCCCAATTTAATGCAATAACCTCTGGATTCTCCTGGATTAGGAAAATTCCCTTCTAGAATTCCAAAATATACACTCTTTTTTTTTTCCTCCTGGCATCCTTGTACTGCAGCATGCCAAGCTTCCCTCTCCTGGAGATGGTTCTCTCGAAGTTTGCTCAAACCCATGTTCGTCGAGTTGGTGATGCCATCAAACCATCTCATCCTCTGTTGCCCACTTTCCCTCCTGCCCTCAACCTTTCCCAGCATCAGGTCTTTTCCAATGAGTCAGCTCTTCGCATCAGGTGGCCCAAAGCATTGGAGCTTCAGCTTCAGCATCAGTCCTTTCAAGAAATATTCAGGGTTGATTTCCTCAGGATTTCCCTTAAGATCTCTTTATGGCTCAGTGCTATTTCTTGATATGGTCCAGTCCTGAGCTCCCACCGTGTGCACTCAACTCTCCTATATCTTCAACATCTTTCCAATATTTTCTCTACCTCCTTACTTTCCCTTAACCCTTGGTGCCCTCAAGGACCTGATTTCTCACCTCCAGGCAGGAGCTGTTTTTGTTTTTTTATGATGGTGAGCTGATGTTTCAATAACGGACCATGACAGAAAATGAAATAGAGTTTATCACTCACAGCCCTGGAGGAAGGACATGACACACCTCAAGGGGTCACGCAGGGAGGCCAAGGCAGAGTGCAGGCAGAGAGGGTCAGGACCTGAGACACATTACAGTCCATGGGTTGAGGGCTTTGGGGTTGGTAGACTAAGGTGGGATTGGTCAGTTCAGTTCAGTTCGGTCGCTCAGTCATGTCTGACTCTTTGCGACCCCATGGACTGCAGCACGCCAGGCTTCCCTGTCCATCACCAGCTCCTGGAGTTTACTCAAACTCACGTCCATCGTGTCAGTGATGCCATCCAACAATCTCATCCTCTGTTGTCCCCTTCTCCTTCTGCCTTCAATCTTTCCCAGCATCAGGGTCTTTTCAGATGAGTCAGTTCTTCATATCAGGTGGCCAAAGTACTGGAGTTTCAGCTTCAGCATCAGTCCTTCCAATGAATATTCAGGACTGATTTCCTTTAGAATGGACTAGTTGGATCTCCTTGCAGTCCAAGGGACTCTCAAGAGTGTTCTCCAACACCAGAGCTCAAAAGCATCAATTCTTCGGTGCTCAGCTTTCTTTATAGTCCAACTCTCACATCCAAACATGACCACTGGAAAAACCATAGCTTTGACTAGACAGACCTTTGTGGCAAAGTAATGTCTCTGCTTTTTAAAAAACTGTCTAGGTTGTCATAACTTTCCTTCCAACGAGTAAGCATCTTTTATTTTCATGGCTGCAGTCACCATCTGCAGTGATTTTGGAGCCCCCCAAAAAATAAAGTCTGAAACTGTTTCCACTGTTTTCCCATCTGTTTGCCATGATGTGATGGGACCAGATGCCATGATCTTAGTTTTCTGAATGTTGAGTTTTAAGCCAGCTTTTCCATTCTCCTCTTTCATTTTCATCAAGAGACTCTTTAGTTCTTCCCTATTATTCAAGCCAAAAAATAGCAGGATTTTGTTAAGTTTCACAGAGACATCTAGTCACCAAACAGGGGAAATGACTCGATGCTCAAGCTTGTTATTCGGTCACTCAATGTCCAGCTCTGCGACCTTATGAACTACAGCATGCAGTCTTCCCTGTCCTTCACCAACTCCTGGAGTTTGCTCAAACTCATGTTCATTGAGTCGGTGATGCCACCCAACGATCTCATCCTCTGTCGTCCTCTTCTCCTCCTGCCTTCAATCTTTCCCAGCATCAGGGTCTTTTCTAATGAGTCAGTTCTTTGCATCAGCAGGCCAAAGTACAGGAGCTTCAACTTCAGCATCAGTTCTTCCAATAAAAATTCAGGATTGATTTCCTTTAGGATTGGCTAGTTTGATCTCCTTGCAGTCCAAGGGACTGTCAAAAGTCTTCTCCAACACCACAGTCCAAAGATATCAATTCTTCGGTGCTCAGCCTTCTTTATGGGCCTGCTCCCACATCCATACATGACTACCGGCAAAACCATAGTTTTGACTAGATGGATCTTTATTGGAAAAGTAATGTCTCTGTCTTCTAACATGCTATCTAGGTTTGTCATAGCTTTTCTTCCAAGGAGAAAGCATTAATAGACTTGTATTTAAGCTCCTGAGTTCCACTCACTCCTGTGCCTTTGCTAACTTTCTACCACTTAAAGCAATTTTGGCACCCAGCTACTCAATTACTCAATAATAATAATACCTTCTATATTACCATTTTACTAACTACGTTTATATTCTCATTTAGTACTACATAAATACATACAATAAGACAGCATTTTGGTATAATTATTCCTATGTTACTAGTGAGCAAATTGAGGTTCATAAATGTTAATTAATTTTCCCAGAGACATGGTAGTTATGTATAGAAATTGGAATTGAACTCCAGACTTTGGCCTCAAAACATTCCTCTATCATAGAATTTATCAAATTGTTTCATAATCATTTATCCCCCTGTTTATAATTCATCTTTGGTTTTCCATTGTCTAGCACAGAGCCTGACATATTATGTGTGCAAGATGTATGTTTATTGATCAATGCTGTAAATAGTGCATAATCATCAAGCTATATCACAAAGAACTTTACTGGACTCTAACTAATACATGGAGTTAACATTTGAATGCCTCTTTTCATGTCCATGCTTTTGTGTGCACTATATCCTTGAAATTTCCTTTTCAACTTGATAAACTCCCTCCACATGGTCCACATCAAAAAATAAGTCTTTTTAAAAAAAGAATGAGAAGAAAATTATAATATCCTCTAATTTTTTAAATGCTTTTCTTTGGTAATAATTTTTTACTTCCAATTTATTTGTATTCAGGTAGGAAAATAATAAATTCATTTCAACTTGATAAATTCGCTCCAAATATTGGTTTCTCTTAAAATCTTCCCCAGCAAAGAGTTAAGTACTTCCGTTATTGCATTCTCCAGGTCCCCAAACACAGCTCAGTTTTAGTACTTATTACATGCTTATAATTATTTGTTTACATGTCTGTCTTCTCACATGTCTGTGAGATCTTTGTCATATCTGCAGGCAGAGGGAATAGCAATATGAAAGCAGCTGACTTTTGTTTTGGTTAGGGTTTGGTTTTGAGAATTTGGGGTGCATTTTAAAATTTTTATTGAGATGTAGTTGATTTATAATGTGCTAATTTCAAGTTTCAAAAAAGTGATTCATTATACATATATATAATATGTGTTTTTTCAGATTCTTTTCTCTCATAGGTTATTATAAAATGTTGACTATAGTTCCCTGTGCTATACAGTAGGTGCTGTTTGTTATCTATTTTACATATAGTAGTATATATATGTTAATCCCAAACTCCTAATTTATCCCTCCCCACCTTTCCCTGTGGGTAATCATAAGCTAGTTTCCTATATCTGTGAGTTTATTTCTGTATAATTTCACTTGTATCATTATTTTTTAGATTCTACATATAAGTAATATAATATGATATTTGTCTTTGGGCCCTCCCTGGTAGCTCAGCTGGTAAAGAATCTGCCTGCAATGCAGGAGACCTGGTTCTATTTCTGGGCAGGAAAGATCCCCTGGAGAAGACACAGGCTACCCACTCTAGTATTCTTGGGCTTCCCTGATGGCTCAGCTGGTAAAGAATCAGCCTGTAATGTAGGATACCTGGGTTTGATCCCTGGGTGGGGAAGATCTCCTGGAGAAGGGAATGGATACCCACTTCAGTATTCCGGCCTGGAGAATTCCATGGACAGGGGAGTCTGGTGGGCTACAGAGGAGTCAAGAGGTCCCAAAGAGTTGGACACGACTGAGCAACTAAGCAGAGCACAGGCCTATTTCATTTAGTGGATGGGAGAGGAATAGATACATACGTGTGGCTGAATGCTTTTGCTGTTCATCTGAAACTATCACAGCATTGTTTGTTAATCAGCTATGGACCACTAATAAAAAGTTTAAAAACAATTTAGGGGAAAAGCAGAAGGGAAACATGAGTCTAAGTAGTTGATCATTTATGTGTGTGTGTGTTTATGTATACATGTCTAAGAATAAATACACAAATTAGATACAAATGTGTATATGGAATTACTAACATTTATGAATCATTGGATATGTTTAAAGAGGAAAGTAATCTATTTTTCAACATTTATGTTACTGAATCCAAGCTCATATTGCTCACTGAACAATAGGCCAAAAAGTCAAAGATGAGTTACTGGGGCAAGGAAAAGAACCATCCTAACTGATTTTGAATTCATGCCTCTTTTATACTGAAGGAAGAGGCAGTAAAGTCAAACACTTACTGGTTCCAGTCAGCCTCCAGAAGAGAATGTTCATTTCTTCTTTCCTACAGTCTTTCACAGGTGGGCCTGGTCAGGATGTTTCTGGAGCTAAAAAAAGTTATATTAGTTTAATGTTTAGTTATTTTAGTTTAAACTCCATTACCTGGGAGTCAGTGTTCCCAGAGATGTGTCATTATGTATAGTTGAAGCTTACAGGTAACATCCCTTTGGTGATTAACTTGTAATAGAATACAAGGTTTCTTCCCCAGTACAGTCATATTTACATTACTCAGCTCTTTAAACATGTGGCAAAAAATTTAAATATATTTCTTTAAAAATATGGGAGTATACATAGTTTTTCAAAATTCTATTAGGAAAAATACTAGAAAAAAAATTGAAGACCCCTATTGTAGACCATGGACAGTCATAAACGGCATGGTCAGATTTGTACAAGCCTGGTAATGACTGTTATTTCTACCTCTCCACATATCTGGAGTCTAAGAGGTTCTTAGAAGAGCTCAAAGAGGATTGCCTTACCTTTGTAGAAGTTCTCCTTTCAGTCAGAAATGCACACCCTGATACTTTGTTAACACTGAGCTCATCTTTTAAGATCCAACTTGTCTTTCATCGCTTCATGAAGCCATTGAGATTTAATTTTTCTGGTTTCCAATCCAATTCCAATGTTCTCTCAGTCGTGTCCTACTCTTTGCGACCCCATGGACTTTAGCCTACAAGGCTCTTCTGTCCATGGAATTTTCTAAGCATGAGTACTGGACTGGGTTGCCATTTCCTTCTCCAGGGGATCTTCCCGAGCCAGGGATCGAACCCAGATCGCCCACATTGCAGGCAGACACTTTACTGTCTCAGCCACCAGAGAAGCCCACTGGTTTATTGTTGCACAATAGACTTATGATTACATATCATCTTACATTGCCCACCTTACACTTATGAGTTGGTCTTGGCTTTATAAGAGTATTGTAATCTCCTTGAGGGACCACGTGCCTCTGGTTTCTCCTACAAGATGTACTCAGCAGACTATTGTTGTTTAGTTGCTAAGTCATTTCTGACTGTTGCGACCCCATGGACTGTAGCCCACCAGGCTCCTCTGTCCCTGAGATTTCCCAGGCAAGAATACTGGAGTGGTTTGCCAGTTCCTTCTGCAGGGGATCTTCCCCACCCAGGGATTAAACTCCATCTCCTGCATTGGCTTGTGGATTCTTTACCACTGAGCCCACTCAGCAGACTAACAGGCACTTAATATGTACGTGATCAATTCACATCTTTACAGGGTAAGCAGGGTCATCACACTTCCTCTATGGATGTTGTGGGGTAATAAAAGTTGCCCCATGGTACAATAGGTTGTGTAACAATAAAATCATGAGTTTTGAAATCAGCCAGTCCAGTCCTGAGTTGTGAAAACTATCTTCACCATCCCTTACCCATTTTGAGCCACAGACTGCTTTTCTCAACAACAACAAAAAAAAAGGGTAGGGGACATCTTCCATAAAATGATTGCCTTGGGGCTTGTTTCATAGTAGATGCCCAGTTTGCAATAGTCACCTTCCCCTTTCCTGTCCATAGTGTCAAAGGAAATAGAGGTTTAGGCTTAACATCAGTTAAGTCTTAATACAGTCCATGCATTTTCATCCTCACAGGATGTGTTCTGGGAATTAACTAGAATATAACAAGCAATTAGGACTCAGGATTGAAATCCATTAGTAAATAAAGTATTAAGCGGGGGGAAAAGGCTCATATATGTATTTTGCAAGAAAGGAATGTAGTTTAGTTCTGTTTAAACGAGCCAGGCTGGAAGACTAAATCTGTGTGACTAGGCCTGCTGCTTATTTACACCCATGCTATTGGGAGGACCTAAGCAATGCAAAGTCTGCTGTTTCTAGGTCTCTACTAACTAGTCATGGAACAGAATAATAGTAATTTAATTCAGGACTTGAAGCCCAGTGTGTTTCTAAGACACAGGCATAGTCAAATTTTATTATATAAAATTTACGTAATATTTTAAAACTCTTGGGACTTCCCTTGTGGATACAGGGGTTGTAGGCTCAATCCCTGGTCGGGGAATTGGGATCCCACTGCTGTGGGGCAACTAAACCTGTGCACCCTGGAGCCCGAATGCCTCAGCTAGGAAGAAGTCTGGCACTGCAAGGACGAGCCCTCTGGCTGCAACTGCGACCCAATGCAGACAAATAATAAATAAAGAAAAAATTTTCTTTGACCAAAATGATAAGAAGGGAAAATGTAGTCAACTCCTGCCCTCTGACACCACAAAGCTGGACTCCCTGTTTCAGCTCTGAGCACAACGAGGCTTTCAGTGACACCTTGTGCACCTTTCCCTTTATGACTTCTCTCATCTCACCACACCTTATTCTCTGTCTCTGCGATATCTCGTCTTTTCATAGCACTTCACTAGTTTACCTGTTTTACTTTCTGGGTTGTTTTTATCTCTTCTCTTTTACCCTCCCGACTGTGATAAGTTCCACAAAATGTTTGCTTCACTCACCACTTTATGCTGAGTTTCTAGCACAATGATTGACACATGTACTTAAGGAATAAATGAGTGAATACATGAAAGTTTGGGCTCCAAAATCACTGCAGATGGTTACTGCAGCCATGAAATTAAAAGACGCTTACTCCTTGGAAGAAAAGTTATGACCAACCTAGATAGTATATTCAAAAGCAGAGACATTACTATGCTGACTAAGGTCCGTCTAGTCAAGGCTATGGTTTTTCCTGTGGTCATGTATGGATGTGAGAGTCGGACTGTGAAGAAGGCTGAGCGCCGAAGAATTGATGCTTTTGAACTGTGGTGTTGGAGAAGACAATTGAGAGCCCCTTGGACTGCAAGGAGATCCAATCAGTCCATTCTGAAGGAGATCAGCCCTGGGATTTCTTTGGAAGGAATGATGCTAAAGCTGAAGCTCCAGTACTTTGGCCAACTAATGCGAAGAGTTGACTCATTGGAAAAGACTCTGATGCTGGGAAGGATTGGGGGCAGGAGGAGAAGGAGACGACCGAGGATGAGATGGCTGGATGGCATCACTGACTGGATGGACGTGAGTCTGAGTGAACTCCGGGAGATGGTGATGGACAGGGAGCCTGGTGTGCTGCGATTCATGCGGTCGCAAAGAGTCGGACATGACTGAGCGACTGAATTGAACTGAACTGAAAATTATACTAATTTATTGTTTTAACCATAAGAGCACATTTATTGGTCTGTAAAGTACACTGAGATTTGTTAACCTACAACATAATTATTTGAACTAAACTTCTTTGCCAGTAAAGGATTAAATCATGCTGAAATTGAAGGTCAAGCTATGCTTTAACATCAAGCATTAATATATAATTAAATGCCATTATACTTAATAAGAAAGTTTGTAAATTAAATAAAAACAACAGTATTTTATTAGAGTCAGTTTATTGTGTCACTATTTTTAGATTTTATTCTATGAATATACTCAGTTAAAGAAGATAATATCAGTCTTTCAGAAATAAATGTAAAAGGTGAAAATAGATGACTAGTTCTGAAGATAGCATATCTAATTGGATATTATTTGGTCTCCAGAATTTCCTATTGTATTTAAATTTAAATCCATCCTTTACTATTATTATCACTATTTTCTGAATTATTTCCTTCTACAATAATCCAAAACTTGATCTTTCAATCACTTATGTATTTACTAAATATTCATTTATTCAGTGAGTGTTTATTGACTAGCACATGTATCAGACACTGGGAGTAGTACTGTCCTTGTAACAAAATATTTATCATGGTATAATCTAGTCTCCACACTCCTACCAGTTATCATGACACCAGTTTTATTTTCATTCCCCATCAGAATCACTTTTCCTAGAACCACTCTTTTTTTTTTTTAAGCACTTTAAATAATTTAAAGCACTTTAGTTTTTTTTTAAAGATTATTTATTTTTGGCTGTGCTGGGTCTTCATTACTGCACGGCACTTCTCTAGTTGGGGCAAGCGGGGGCTACTCTCTAGCTGCCATGCACGAGCTTCTCATTGTGATGACTTCTCTGTTGTGGAGCCCTGGCTTTAGAGTGCTCAGGCTTCAGTAGTTGTGACTCCTGTGCTCTAGAGCACAGATTCAATAGTTGTGGCACAAGGCTTAGTTGCTCTTTGGCATATGGGATCATCACAGATCAGGGATCGAACCTGTGTCTCCTGTATTGGCAGGCGGATTCTTTATCACTGAGTCTCCAGGGAAGCCCTCCTAGAACCACTCTTGATCCATGCATTCAACAAATATTTATGCTGCTGTGTTCTAGGGATCTCACAGTTTCATTTTCTCCCCATATTGAAAGGGTTAGCAGTCAGGTAGGAAGGTCCCCAAGTGGCAGGAGGAAACAAATGACAAGCCAAGCAGCTGACTACCCTGCTCCACCTCACCCCATCCCACTTCATTCCTTTAGCCACAGGAGTCCCCTTTTGATCCAGTGTTGCTGTGCTAAGATGATAATCTCCTTAAAGTAACTTTTTCCCAAACCTTGAGCAGTTCAGTTCAGTTCAGTCACTCAGTCGTGTCCGACTCTTTGTGACCCCATGAATCACAGCACGCTGGGCCTCCCTGTCCATCACCAACTCCCGGAGTTTACCCAAACTCATGTGCATCACGTCAGCGATGCCATCCAGCCATCTCATCCTCTGTCGTCCCCTTCTCCTCCTGCCCCCAATCCCTAACAGCATCAGGGTCTTTTCCAATGAGTCAGCTCTTCGCATGAGGTGGGCAAAGTATTGGAGTTTCAGCCTCAGAACCAGTCCTTCCAATGAACACCCAGGACTGGTCTTCTTTGGATCGACTGGTTAGATCTCCTTGCAGTCCAAGGGACTCTCAAGAGTCTTCTCCAACACCACAGTTCAAAAGCATCAATTCTTTGGCTCTCAGCTTTCTTCACAGTCCAACATGACTACTGGAAAAACCATAGCCTTGACCAGATGGATCTTTGTTGGCAAAGTAATATCTCTGCTTTTTAATGTGCTCTCTAGGTTGGTCATAACTTTCCTCCAAGAAGTAAGCGTCTTTTAATTTCATGGCTGCAATCACCAACTGAAGTGATTTTGGAGCCCCCAAAATAAAGTCTGACACTGTTTCCACTGTTTCCTCATCTATTTCCCATGAAGTGATGNAAAAGCATCAATTCTTCTGCGCTCAGCCTTCTTCACAGTCCAACTCTCACATCCATACATGACCACAGGAAAAACCATAGCCTTGACTAGAGGGACCTTAGTCGGCAAAGTAATGTCTTTGCTTTTGAATATGCTATCTAGGTTGGTCATCACTTTTCTTCCAAGGAGTAAGCACCTTTAATTTCATGGCTGCAGTCACCATCTGCAGTGATTTTGGAGCCCAAAAAAATAAAGTCTGACACTGTTTCTGCTGTTTCCCCATCTATTTCCCATGAAGTGATGGGACCAGATGCCATGATCTTCGTTTTCTGAATGTTGAGCTTTAAGCTAACTTTATCACTCTCCTCTTTCACTTTCAACAAGAGGCTTTTTAGCTCCTCTTCACTTTCTGCCATAAGGGTGGTGTCATCTGCATATCTGAGGTTATTGATATTTCTCCCGCAAAAAGCATTAATTTCAAATTGGCGGAAAAGGCTTGGTTTTCAAGAGTGGTGACCAGGCTTGGCATTCAAGAGTGATGGCACAAAGGTACTTAGATTTTGCCAGATAATGGAGGAGGAGAACAGGAAAGAGGAGGCCTGTAAGATAGCACAGGCACTTATGACATTTGGCATATATCTCTAGTTATCTTTCAAATTTTCAAGTCTGAATTGCTTATTCTACCATATCAATAATGTGGCCTCATTCTTATAATGACCAATTTCGATCCAAAATAGCATCCTAAATGGATTTCAGATGTCTAAAACTAAATCTATACTAGATTTGCACTATATCTTCAACTTAGTCTGTGTAACAACGGAGAAGGCAATGGCACCCCACTCCAGTACTCTTGCCTGGAAAATCCCATGGGCGGAAGAGCCTTCTAGGCTGCAGTCCATGGGGTCGCTAAGAGTCGGACATGACTCAGCAACTTCACTTTTACTTCTCACTTTCATGCATTGGAGAAGGAAATGGCAACCCACTCCAGTGTTCTTTCCTGGAGAATCCCAGGGAGCGGGGAACCTGGTGGGCTACCGTCTATGGCGTCGCACAGAGTCGGACACGACTGAAGCGACTTAGCAGCAGCAGCAGCAGTCTGTGTAACTGTGCATTAGAAAACAAAGTAACCAAGAATTTATTTAGAATTGGTAACATTAGTTAAAAAGAGCGGGGAACCTGGTGGGCTACCGTCTATGGCGTCGCACAGAGTCGGACACGACTGAAGCGACTTAGCAGCAGCAGCAGCAGTCTGTGTAACTGTGCATTAGAAAACAAAGTAACCAAGAATTTATTTAGAATTGGTAACATTAGTTAAAAAGGCTATGATCTTCAGTTTGCAATTTCTTTCTAATAGAGTATCTTGAAATACTATTTATCGAAGAACTTGTATTTAAAACAGTTATATCCAGTGACTAAGATCAATGAATAAAGACACTCTGGCATGCATCATGCATAGGAAATATTTGTTTATAGAATCCATCTTCTTGCCTTATATATCTCTGTTTACTTTATTAGAATATAGTTCATTACCTCTTCAAGACGATAGCATATGTCCTTTTCTTTCAGACACTGATTATGTTTTGTTTACTATTTCCTGAACTTTTTATTGTACAACCAATTCAACATAGAGATGAGGATTAAAAGTAAAATATACTAAAATTGTGCAAAAGAGGAAATTTTACAGATATGCAAGCTTTGTTAACAAATGACAAATTTTAAGTTTAGAAAGCTGTTTCTCAAAAATCAATTGACAAGTGCTAAATTAGTAGNTAGCATCTGGTCCCATCACTTCATGGGAAATAGGTGGGGGAACAGTGGAAACAGTGTCAGACTTTATTTTGGGGGGCTCCAAAATCACTGCAGATGGTGATTGCAGCCATGAAATTAAAAGACGCTTACTCCTTGGAAGAAAAGTTATGACCAACCTAGATAGCATATTCAAAAGCAAAGACATTACTTTGCCGACTAAGGTCCCTCTAGTCAAGGCTATGGTTTTTCCTGTGGTCATGTATGGATGTGAGAGTTGGACTGTGAAGAAAGCTGAGCACTGAAGAATTGATGCTTTTGAATGGTGGTGTTGGAGAAGACTCTTGAGAGTCCCTTGGACTGCAAGGAGATCCAACCAGTCCATTCTGAAGGAGATCAACCTTGGGATTTCTTTGGAAGGATTGATGCTAAAACTGAAGCTCCAGTACTTTGGCCACCTCATGCGAAGAGTTGACTCATTGGAAAAGACCCTGATGATGGGAGGGATTGGGGGCAGGAGGAGAAGGGGATGACCGAGGATGAGATGGCTGGATGGCATCACAGACTCAATGGACGTGAGTCTGAGTGAACTCCGGGAGTTGGTGATGGACAGGGAGGCCTGGTGTACTGCGATTCATGGGGTCGCAAAGAGTCTGATATGACTGAGCGACTGAACTGAACTCAACTGAACTGAAATTAGTAGAAGTAAAAGTAAACCATAAACCACTGCCTTCCTTGCTGTATAAAACCCTCTTTTTAAACATAATATGATGAAACATAATGAAACAATATTAAAAATGACATTGAAAGTGCTATATTTCTTCCCTACTTGGCAAAAAATGAATACTTTTAGTATTATTAATGTTTGGTTCATGGCAAGGTCAATTTCATCTTTTAGGATAACAAGAATGAAATAAGTAAGAACAAATACATTTCACTATTTCAGTTTCTAGGGGTATATTATAGGTATATATTGACAAAGTTCACTAAAATATATTTGATTTTTATGTCAGCTAAGCTCACTGGCAAATCCCATGGACGGAGGAGCCTGGTAGGCTGCAGTCCATGGGGTCGCTAAGAGTTGGACACAACTGAGCAACTTCACTTTCACTTTTCACTTTTATGCATCAGAGAAGGAAATGGCAATCCACTCCAGTGTTCTTGCCTGGAGAATCCCAGTGAAGGGGGAGCCTTGTGGGCTGCCGTCTCTGGGATTGCACAGAGTCGGACATGACTGAAGTGACTTAGAAGTAGCAAGTCTTTTGAGAGTTGGACTGTGAAGAAAGCTGAGCACTGAAGAATTGATGCTTTTCAACTGTGGTGTTGGAGAAGACTGTTGAGAATCCCTTAGTCCATCCTAAAGGAGATCAGTCTTGGGTGTTCATTGGAGGGACTGATGCTGAAGCTGAAACTCCAATACTTTGGCCACCTCATGCAAAGAGTTGACTCATTGGAAAAGACTCATGCTGGGAGAGATTGGTGGCAGGAGGAGAAGGAGACGATGGAGTATGAGATGGCTGGATGACATCACCAACTTGACGGACATGAGTTTGGGTAAACTCGGGGTGTTGGTGATGGACAAGGAGGCCTGGCGTGCGTGATTCATGGGGTAGCAAAGAGTCAGACACGACTGAGCAACTGAACTGAACTGAAACCTTTATATATATATATACAATTTTTATTTGAATTACCTAACATTTGCATTTTGTGTTACTGCTTTTTAAACTTGTATTTGTATTCATCATTTTAATTTTAAATGATAACTTCATAACTTTTCTCTTTGAATCTTTGATAGTGTTATAGAGTAATCCTTTGTTTTATCTATCCATTTCCATTTCTTACATATTTGTGTTTCCAAGCAGTTGAAGCAAGGTAAATGGAATGCTTAAATTCTTTTATAAATTACTATTCTTATTCTTAGCTTGACAGTACTGCAAATAAAAGAATAAAGTATGATCTACGACTGAATGGAGATTATGGGTCTGTGTTTTCAAAGTATGCCATTATTTAATCAATTTATTTGCTATGTGATCTCTTACCCATTTACTTATTTTGTATATATTTTTTGATCCTCTGTTAATCCAATTTATTTTTTTTTATTATTATATTGAGTAATTTTAAACTTTTCTATGCTGTAAAAGGATTATTAGCAGAAGCAAATGCAGCTTTTTAATTGAAATTCTCTATTTCAGAATATATTTAAAGAAACTGTAAGCATCCTTTTGTATTATTATTTACTTGAAATTAAGTTTTGTTTCTCATCTAAATAAATGTGCTTCTTATTGGTATTTTACTAAACATTTTGTACACTGCTGTCCCCATGAATCTAACACTTTTTTTTGCTTTATATATCTTACCTTATAGTGCTTTTACAAAATTATCAAATTAAAAGTGAATTATAATTCCTAATATGAATTTGTTGTTAAGGAAAATGAGTTATCAAAATACATTAAAGACTTAAATGTAAGGCCAGAAACTATAAGCTCTTAGAGGAAAACCTAGGCCATATACTCTTTGACATAAATCACAACAAGATTCTCTGACTCACCTCCTAGATAAATGAAAATAAAAACAAATGGGACCTAATAAAACTTAAAAGCTTCTGCACAGTAAAGGAAATATAAACAAGATGAAAAGACAACTCTCAGAATGGGAGAAAATAATTGCAAATGAAGCAACTGACA
The DNA here is from genome assembly GCA_006408695.1 of Aepyceros melampus. Classification (NCBI taxonomy): domain Eukaryota; kingdom Metazoa; phylum Chordata; class Mammalia; order Artiodactyla; family Bovidae; genus Aepyceros; species Aepyceros melampus. The sequence continues at coordinate 488,136 of SJXQ01005312.1, read as the reverse complement.
AAGAATTCATCTCCAAAATATATAAGCAGCTCATACAGCTCAATAGCAGAAAAACAAATAACCTAATTAAAAAAAAAAGGCAAAAAACCTAGACAGACATTTCTCCAAAGACATACAAATGGCCAATAAATAAATGAAAAGCTGCTCAATATTGTTCATTATTAGAGAAGTGAAAATCAAAACTACAATGTAGTATCACCTCCCACCAGTCAGAATGGTCATCATCAAGAAATCTACAAAGACTAAACGCTGGAGAGGATGTGGAGAAAAGGGAACCCCCCTACACTTTTGGTGGGAATGTAAACTGATATCGCCGTTATGGAGAAGAGTATGGAGATTCCTTAAAAAAAAAAAAAAAAACAACCTAGAAATAAATCTACCATAAGATCCAGAAACCCCACTACTAGGCATATACCTTGAGAAAACCACAATTCTAAAAGACACATGTACCCCAGTGTTCACTGTACCGATATTTACAATAGTCAGGACATGGAAGTAACCTAGATGTCCATTAACAGATAAATGGATAAAGAAGTTGTGGTTCATTTATACAATGGATTACTCAGTTCCGTTCAGTTCAGTCGCTCAGTTGTGTCCGCCTTTTTGCGACCCCATGAATCGCAGCACCCAGGCCTCCCCGTCCATCACCATCTCCCGGAGTTCACTCAGACTCACGTCCATTGAGTCAGTGACTCCATCCAGCCATCTCATCCTCTGTCGTCCCCTTCTCCTCCTGCCCCCAATCCCTCCCAGCATCAGAGTCTTTTCCAATGAGTCAACTCTTCACATGAGGTGGCCAAAGTACTGGAGTTTCAGTTTTAGCATCAATCCTTCCAAAGAAATCCCAGGGTTGATCTCCTTCAGAATGGACTGGTTGGATCTCCTTGCAGTCCATGGGACTCTCAAGAGTCTTCTCCAACACCACCATTCAAAAGCATCAGTTCTTCGGTACTCAGCTTCCTCACAGTCCAACTCTCACATCCATACATGACCACTGGAAAAACCATAGCCTTGACTAGATGGACCTTAGTCGGCAAAGTAATGTCTCTGCTTTTGAATATGCTATCTAGGTTGGTCATAACTTTTCTTCCAAGGAGTAAGCGTCTTTTAATTTCATGGCTGCAATCACCATCTGTACTTGAGATACTTAGGTGTAAATCCTGATTCAGTTACTGAAAACTTTGAAGAAAATCCTTTCAAGTCATAGTGCTTAAGTTCATGGATTTTAGAAATAGACTGCATGGATTCACATCTTTAGGTTTATATCCTTCAGGAAGGTATTCTTCTCCCAGGAAAGAGTAAAGATTACTGTCCTGCCTACTGCAGGTACCAGCCTACAGATGACTAGAGCTTAAGGGAGGAACTTAGTCTTAAATTAACTTTATAGTTTTGATTATTAGTACTGACCTGGACTTAATAAATACTGAACATAGACTGTACTTTGAGACTTAAACAGAATTTCTTATTATTTTGTTTGCTTGTTTTTCCCTTGATTATTTAGCCATTTATTTATTTGTACTGAGGTACAGTTACAATGTTGTGTTAATTTCTGGTGTACAGCAAAGTGATTCAATTATACTTATATTCTATTTTGTATTCTTTTCCATTTTTTCATTTGTTTTTAAAATAAAGGCGATCAGAAAAATCTTAAGGACTACTGTTATTATCATTGGAGGCAGAAATAAAACTAGACAAACGAGTGATTTATAGGAACAGTGGAAGTAAAAATAAAATTGTTTTATGATTCCTGCCCCAAGAAGTTTTCATTGTTGACAATAAGATATACCCAGATTTCACTAGGATATAGTCTCTGTATTGGAAACTCCTCCAATCCACCATCAGCACTGTACTTTACTGAATGCAACTTAAAGGATACATATAAAGGGACTCTGTTCCCTTCCTGGAAGAATTTTTCCTGATATATTCCTCTTTTATTTACTTCTGCCTAAGCCATAACATGCTATGGTTCTCTTAAAACATTTCATATATTTACTGGGCATTGTGTTCCTATACAAAAAGGAATAATAAAAAAAAAAACATTAAGTATAATAAATAGGGTTAAAATACTTCCGGGATCTATGTGAAGCAAATCCTTAGTTTTCAGACTATTCAGAATAATTCCCTGTGGCTCACCAGTTACAGTTTGTTTAGAGCAATTTACCCCCAGGAAGTTACAGTTCAATATTTGTTGTGCGCCTCTGCCTATTCCTCATGTAGGGAAAGAACATGTGGATGAAAAGTAATGGCAGCATATTTTCCCCCTTCCATGAGTTTTAAACATTTTACATATAAAGGACAGTTGAGAAAGATGTAATAAACAATCAAAAGCAAAACACATTGCTTCTTTACATTTGGTGATGAATTCACACACCTACTTAAATTATATTCTTATTTTCTGAAGAAATGTTACACACAGGCAACATAAATTATATCCATGTTGCTTTTCTCTAGGAAACACAACATAATGAGAGATGATATATTATTTAGGTATAAATATTGGTGACACTGTATGAAGTAACCCCTCTAAAGCTTCAGGCTAAAAACTTCTTACATTGAATGCTCTATGTAATAGTTCTCTCATCCTTCATAGTTCTTGCATGTCTATGGAAGAGGCTGCTCTTTGAAACTTATATCATCTCTTAGTCTTTATCACCTGTCACCAATATTTGAGAAGTATTACTCAAACTATCAAAGCCATAGAGATGACTATCACACCTAGAATGAGTTCTTCTCTCAATACAGATAATTTCTTTGGACTTATATTTGTTTAGAATATTTATTACAATTTCTGATTTAGTTTAATTTTCTACAGAGATCTCTATCAGCAAAGAATGGGATAATTCATGTAGCTATGATTTTCAAGAACTTGTGAGAATGTAGCTTGAAAAATCCAGAAAAACTTCCTAGTTATTAAGTATCTCCTCCAAGCTTCATCTTTCCTTTCATCAAGGAAATTTAGAAAACTAAAATACCTGACAATGTTGTCTGTACAAATTCCCTCATGTGTCATGTTTATTATATCATAAAATAGTGATTTTTCATATCCCAAGTATGCATTTTTCTCATTTGTTTATCATTAATTACTTATATTGGTATATTATTCTTCAGAGAGTTTCTATATGACATATACAATTATAAAATAATTTAAAATATCATAATATTCAAATGAAAAATATATGGCCATTTTAGAAGTTGCATGTTGCTATTTGAGGTGTGGTCCTCAGATCGACAGCATTAGCATCTCCTTGGAAGCTTATTAGGAAAGCAGAATCTCAGACTCACCTTAGACTTAATCTCTCAGAATCTGCACATGAACACAATCCCTATTATGCATCCATTGAAGTGTGAAAAGCACTATTCTAAGGTTACAATAGAAATCTTATGAAAATTCAGGCATAGATTAAAGCAACACACATTTATTTTTCTATTACAATTCTTAAAACTTACTGTTTTCTTAGAGTAAAACATCATTATAAGAGACTATTGAGTGAAAAATCCTATAGACTGGTGCTTAGGCTTATTCTGTCTAGTAACATGGAAGACAGCATACAGTGAGGATGGTTGGCAGCAGGAGGGGATGGAAACAAAAGATACAAAATACTAATGGTTTTATAGGTGAATTTTTGAAATACAAATACATTCAAATATGTATGATTAATTTATTGCTTTTTAAGAAGCATAGGTTGCTTTTTCATTTTGTAGATTGCCTCTTCTGATGTGCGGAGCTTTTTTAGTCTGATGTAGCCTGTGTACTATTGTCTTTAAAATGCTAGAAGAATAAATGATATAAGCACTGTATCTACATTTGGAAATTTTTCACTTAAGGCCCATCTTTGAAAATGTTTTAGGTGTGACAACTTTGTATTTTTTCTTGCATTAACTACTCACATAAGATATTGTTTATTATTTTTCATTTTTAAAAATGGAGTAAAAATTTAGACTCATTGTGAACTTTATAATTTTATGATAATTTTCTATGGTTTTTAAATTTGTCTTGGTGATACACTTATTAACATTTTTATACATTCCATTACAATTATTTCATTCAGTGTTGAAATAAAGAACCTTTATTATTAAATCCATATTTCTTAACAATACTTTTATTTAATTTTCATAAATAAGTACTACTACCATAAATTGGTTTATACAAATAAAACTGATTCCTGGTAAGCATGTTTCTCAATTTATGGAAGCTGTGAAGTTTATATTTTCTCCTAACTTTCAATAGGGGAGTGAATTTGTGAATTTTCTGAGTTGGTTAAGTGCAGGTTGGGAAATAGCTTCCTAATTTATTTTATATTTTCTCTTATTTGGGCTTCTTTATTTGACTGCTGCCTTCTTTGTGAGTTGATTTTTGCAGATTATAAAATATGGGCATATTTTACCTTACATATACTTTCCCATTTTTTCTGTTGACCCCACTGACAGGTGACTTAAGGTACTCCCTGTGTCTCAGATTATAGCATGAAATGTACCCTATACAACCAAAAGGACAGCAGTATTATGAAATACTAGGTTGACCTGAAATAAACACACTATCTGCCTGTCACACGCCTGTGGCAACTACAGAGCAAAGAGGAGGCCCCGTCAAACATGCAGTGCAGGCCGTAGTTACCACAATAGCAAACACACTTCTTATCAAGGGAACAAGGGCCAATATACCAAGAGGAAAGACATGGCAGACATCCATACCAAAACACACACACACCCCGAAAATATTGCACTCTTACAATTTACACAATCTGTCTCACATGAAAACAGCCCTTCAAGACCACAGTGCTTGCTCAGTCAGAACCGACTCTTCGCGACATCATGGACTGTAACCGACCAGACCCCTCTGTCCATGGGATTTCCCAGGCAAAAATACTGGAGTGGGTTGCCATTTCCTACTCCAAAGGATCTTTCTGACCCAGGGATCAAAGCTGTGTTTTCTGAATCCCTTGCATTGGTAGGCAGATTCTTTACTACTGAGCCATCCCTGCTTTTCTCTAAATTCATACAGTCAGAGAAATATAAATAAAATGAGAAAACAGAGACAACCTCTTCAATTTAAAGAATAAGAAAAATCCCCTGAAATAACAAAAATGAACAAAACTCTCTGGTCAATTAGCGCCTGAGTTCAAAAAGAAAGTAATAAAAATGCTGAAGGAATTGAGAAAGACTAGTGATCATGGCATCCGGTCCCATGACTTCATGGGAAATAGATGGGGAAACAGTGAAAGACTTTATTTTTTCGGGCTCCAAAATCACTGCAGATGGTGATTGCAGCCATGAAATTAAAAGACACTTACTCCTTGGAAGGAAAGTTATGACCAAACTAGATAGCATATTAAAAAGCAGAGACATTACTTTGGCAACAAAGGTCTGTCTAGTCAAGGCTATGGTTTTTCCAGTAGTCATGTATGGATGTGAGAGTTGGACTGTGAAGAAAGCTGAGTGCTGAAGAATTGATGCTTTTGAACTGTGGTGTTGAAGAAGACTCTTGAGAGTCCCTTGGACTGCAAGATCAGCCCTGGTGTAATAAAAATGCTGAAGGAATTGAGAAAGACTAGTGATCATGGCATCCGGTCCCATGACTTCATGGGAAATAGATGGGGAAACAGTGAAAGACTTTATTTTTTCGGGCTCCAAAATCACTGCAGATGGTGATTGCAGCCATGAAATTAAAAGACACTTACTCCTTGGAAGGAAAGTTATGACCAAACTAGATAGCATATTAAAAAGCAGAGACATTACTTTGGCAACAAAGGTCTGTCTAGTCAAGGCTATGGTTTTTCCAGTAGTCATGTATGGATGTGAGAGTTGGACTGTGAAGAAAGCTGAGTGCTGAAGAATTGATGCTTTTGAACTGTGGTGTTGAAGAAGACTCTTGAGAGTCCCTTGGACTGCAAGATCAGCCCTGGGATTTCTTTGGAAGGAATGATGCTAAAGATGAAACTCTAGTACTTTGACCACCTCATGTGAAGAGTTGACTCATTGCAAAAGACTCTGATGCTGGGAGGGACTGGGGGGAGGAGGAAAAGGGGACGACAGATGGGGATGAGATGGCTGGATGGCATCAGCGACTCAATGGACGTGAGGTTGAGTGAACTCCGTGAGCTGGTGATGGATAGGGAGGCCTGGTGTGCTGCAATTCATGGGGTTGCAGAGTCAGACATGACTGAGCGACTGAACTGAACTGAGTGATAGAAATGCAAATCACAAGGAACTAGAACTATAGAGAAACCAATCAAAATTAGAAAACTTAATTGCTGAAACAAAAACTAAGCTAAGGGCAATAAATAGCAAATTAAACAATGCAGAAGAATGAATATGTTTTCTGAAAGATGTAATAACAGAAATCATCCAGTCAGAACAGCAGACAGAAAGACCAAAAAAGAGTAACGTGCAGGATCTACAGAATAATATAAAGCATGACAATCAATGCATAATAGGAATCCCAAGAGATGAAAGAGACAAGGGGAATTGAAAATGTATTTGAATAAATCACAACTGTACAACTCCCAAACCTATAAAAAGGAAATATATACCCAGTTACAGAAAGCACAGAGGGTCCCAAACAAGAGGAACTCCCAAAAGACCTACTCCAAGACATTTCATATTTAAAATAATGAAAATTAGAGGATTCTTAAAGCAGTAAGAGAAAACAAAGAGTCAGCCATAAGAGAATCCCCATAAGACTATCCTTGACTTTATTAGCATAATGGTCTAACTAAATTAGCTAGAAAGAGTGCTACTATGGACTATAACAAATTTGACTTCTTACTATGCACAGGAGACAGGTATCAAGACCATCCCCATGGAAAAGAAATGCAAAAAAGCAAAATGGCTGTCTGGGGAGGCCTTACAAATAGCTGTGAAAAGAAGAGAGGTGAAAAGCAAAGGAGAAAAGGAAAGACATAAGCATCTGAATGCAGAGTTCCAAAGGATAGCAAGAAGAGATAAGATAGCCTTCTTCAGTGATCAATGCAAAGAAATAGAGGAAAGGGGAAAGACTAGAGATCTCTTCAAGAAAATTAGAGATACCATGGGAACATTTCATGCAAAGATGNCAAGGCTATGGTTTTTCCTGTGGTCATGTATGGATGTGAGAGTTGGACTGTGAAGAAGGCTGAGTGCAGAAGAATTGATGCTTCTGAACTATGGTGTTCGAGAAGACTCTTGAGAGTGCCTTGGACTGCAAGGAGATCCAACCAGTCCATTCTGAAGGAGATCAACCCTGGGATTACTTTGTAAGGAATGATGCTAAAACTGAAACTCCAGTACTTTGGCCACCTCATGCGAAGGGTTGACTCATTGGAAAAGACTCTGATGGTAGGAGGGATTGGGGGCAGGAGGAGAAGGGGACGACCAAGGATGAGATGGCTAGATGGCATCACAGACTCAATGGACGTGAGTCTGAGTGAACTCTGGGAGTTGGTGATGGACAGGGAGGCCTGGCGTGCTGCAATTCATGGGATCGCAGAGTCAGACACTACTGAGTGACTGAACTGAACTGAACTGAACTGATATCCCTTAGGATTGACTGGTTGGATCTCTTTGCAGCACCAAGGAATTCTCAAGAGTCTTCTGTAACATCACATTTCAAACTAAAGCATCAAATCTTAGTTGCACAACTTTCTTCATAGTCCAACTCTCACGTGCATACATGACTACTGGAAAAATCATAGCTTTGACTTGATGGACCATCGCAGACAAAGTAATGTCTCTGCTTTTCAATATGTTGTCTAGGTTGGTCATAACTTTTCTTCCAAGGAGCAAGAGTCTTTTAATTTCATGGCTGCAGTCACAATCTGCAGTGATTTTGGAGCCTCCCAAAATAAAGTCTCTCACTGTTTCCATTGTTTTCCCATCTATGTTTCATGAAGTGATGCGACCAGATGCCATGATCTTATTTTCGAATGTTGAATATTAAGCCAACTTTTTCACTCTCCTCTTTCACTTTCATCAAGAGGCTCTGTAGTTCTTCTTTGCTTTCTCCCATAGGGTGGTGTCATGTGCATATTTGAGGTTATTCATATTTCTCCCAGCAATCTTGATTACAGGTTGTGGTTCATCCAGCCCAGTGTTTCTCATGATATACTCTGCATATAAGTTAAATAAACAGGATAACAATATACAGCCTTGATGTACTCCTTTCCCAGTTTAGAACCAGTCTGTTGTTTATGTGCAGTTCTAACTATTGCTTCTTGACCTGCATACAGATTTCTCAAGAGGCAGGTCAGGTGGTCTGGTATTCCCATCCTTTAAGAATTTTCTATAGCTTGTTGTGATCCACATAGTCAAAGGCTTTGGCATAGTCAATAAATCAGAAGTAGATGTTTTTCTGAAACTCTTTTGCTTTTCTGATAATCCAGTGGATGTTGGCAGTTTGATCTCTGGTTCCTCTGCCTTTACTAAATCCAGTTTGAATATCTGGAAGTCTTGATTCATGTACTGTTGAAGCCTGGCTTGGAGAATTTTGAGCATTACTTTGCCAGCATGTGAGATCCGTGCAATTGTGCAGCAGTTTAAACATTCTTTGGCATTGTGTTTCTTTGGGACTGGAATGAAAATTGACCTTTTCCAGTCCTGTGGCCACTGCTGAGTTTTCGAAATTTGTTGGTATATTGAGTGCAGCACTTTCACAGCATTATGTTTTAGGATTTGAAATAGCTTAACTGGATTCCATCACTTCCACTAGCTTTTTAAGTAATGATGCTTCCTAGGACCACCCTGAATTCACATTCCAGGATGTCTGGTTCTTGGTGAGTAATCACAACATCATGACGATCTGGATCATGGAGATCTTTTCTGTATAGTTCTTCTGTGTATTCTTGCCACCTTTTCTTAATAAATTCTGCTTCTGTTAATAAAGTATTTCTGTCCTTTTTTGAGCCCATCTTTGCATGAAATGTTTCCTTGGTATCTCTAATTTTCTTGAGATCTCTAGTCTTTCCCATTCTGTTGCTTTCCTCTATTTCTTTGCATTGATCACTGAGGAAGGCTTTCTTATCTCTCCTTGCTATTCGCTGAAACTGCATTCAAATGGATATCTCTTTCCTTTTCTCTTTTGCCTTAAGCTCCTTTTCTTTTCTCAGCTGTTTGTAAGTCCTCCTCAGAAAACTGTTTTGCCTTTTTGCATTTCTTTTTCTTGGGAATGATCTTAAGCCTCTTGTACAAAGCATGAACACCTTGGTATCTCTAATTTTCTTGAGATCTCTAGTCTTTCCCATTCTGTTGCTTTCCTCTATTTCTTTGCATTGATCACTGAGGAAGGCTTTCTTATCTCTCCTTGCTATTCGCTGAAACTGCATTCAAATGGATATCTCTTTCCTTTTCTCTTTTGCCTTAAGCTCCTTTTCTTTTCTCAGCTGTTTGTAAGTCCTCCTCAGAAAACTGTTTTGCCTTTTTGCATTTCTTTTTCTTGGGAATGATCTTAAGCCTCTTGTACAAAGCATGAACCTGTGTACATAGTTCTTCAAGCACTCTGTCTATCAGATGTAATCCCATGAATCTATTTGTCACTTCCACTGTATAATGTGTAAGAGATTTGATTTAGGTCATACCTGAATGGTCTAGTAAAATGTTTTCCCTACTTTTTTCAATTTAAGTCTGAATTTGGCAATAAGGAGTTCATGATCTGAGCCACAGTCAGCTCCTGGTCTTGTTTTTGCTGACTGTATAGAGCTTATCCATCTTTGGCTGCAAAGAATATAATCAATCTTATTTTTGTATTGACTATCTGTGATGGCCATGTATAAATGCTCTCTTGTGTTGTAGGAAGTGGGTGTTTGCTATGACCAGTGTGTTCTCTTGGAAAAATCTGTTAGCCTTTGACCTGCTTTGTTTTGTACTCCAAGGTCAAATTTGCCTGTTACTCCAGGTGTTTCTTGACTTCCTACTTTTGCATTCCAGTCCCCTATAAGGAAAAGCACATCTTTCTTGGGTATTAGTTCTAGAAGTTCTTGTAGATCTTCATAGAACCATTCAACATCAGCTTCTTCAGCATTACTGGTTAGATTACTGTGATACTGAATGGTTTGCCTTGGAAACGAACAGAGATCATTCTGTCATTTTTGAGATTGCATCCAGGTACTGCATCCATCTATTCAAGGCTGTGGTTTTTCCAGTAGTCATGTATGATGTGAGAGTTGGACTATAAAGAAAGCTGAGCATCAAAGAATTGATGATTTTGAACTATGGTGTTGGAAAGACTCTTGAGAGTCCCTTGGACTGCAAGGAAATCCAACCAGTCCATCCTAAAGGAGATCATTCCTGGGTTTCATTGGAAGGACTGATGTTGAAGCTGAAACTCCAATACTTTGGCCACCTGATGCGAAGAGCTGACTCATTTGAAAAGACCCTGATTCTGGGAAAGATTGAGGGCAGGAGGAGAAGGGGATGACAGAGGATGTGATGGTTGGATGGCATCACAGACTCAATGGACATGAGTTTGGGTGAACTCCGGGAGTTGGTGATAGACAGGGAGTCCTGGCGTCCTGTGGTTCATGGAGTTGCAAAGAGTCGGACATGACTGAGCCACTGAACTGAACTGAACTGTGTTTCTGACTCTTTTGTTATTATGATGATACTCCATTTCTTCTAATGGATGCTTGACAATACTAGTAGATATAATGGTCATTTGAATTAAATTTGTCCATTCCAGTCCATTTTAGTTCACTGATTCCTAAAATGTTACTGGAGATGGAAATGGCAAACCACTTTAGCATTCTTGCCTTGAGAACCTCATGAACAGCTGCACTCAGTATGCCAGCAAGTTTGAAAACTCAGTAGTAGTCACAAGACTGGAAAAAGATGTTTTTATTTCAATCTCAAAGAATGTTCAAACTATCGCATAATTGCACTCATTTCACATTCTATCAAAGTAATGCTCAAAATCCTTCAAGGAAGGCTTCAATAGTACAAAGAACTGAAAACTTCTAGCTATACAGGCTGGATTTAGAAAAGGCAGAGGAACTGGAGATCAAATTGCCAACATCCATTGGATCATAAGAAAAGTAAGGGAATACCAGGCAAACCATCTATTTCTGCTTCACTGACTATGCTAAAGCCTTTGACTATGTGGATCACAATAAACTGTGGAAAACTGTTCAAGAGACGGCAATATCAGACCACCTTACCTGCCTCCTGAGAAACCTGTAAGCAGGTCAAGAAGCAACAGTTAGAACTGGACATAGAACAACATACTGGTTCTAAATTGGGAAAAGAGTATGTCAAGGCTGTGTACTGTCACCCTGTTTGATTAACTTATATGCAGAGTACATCACAGGAAATGCCAGACTGGATGAAACTCAAACTGGAAACATGATGGCCAGGAGAAATGTCAATAACCTCAGATATACAGATGACACCACCTAATGGCAGAAAGTGAAGAGGAACTAAAAAGCCTCTTGATGAAGGTGAAAGAGGAGAGTGAAAAAAACTGGCTTAGAATTCAACATTCAAAAACTAAAATCATAGCATCCAGTCCCATCATTTCATGGCTGATAGATGGGGAAAAAAGGGATATGGTGACATATCTTATTTTCTTGTGCTCCAAATCACTGTGAGCAGTGACTGCAGCCATGACATTAAAAGAATCTTGCCCCTTGGAAGGAAAGATATTACAGACATCAACAGCACGTTAAAAAGAAGAAATATCACTTTGCAACAAAGGTCCATATAGTCAAAGCTATGGTCTTTCCAGTAGTCAGGTATGGATGTGAAAGTTGAACTATAAAGAAAGCTTAGTACCAAAGAACTGGTGCTTTTGAACTGAGGTGTTGGAGAAGACTCTTGAGAGTCCTGGACAGCAAGGAGATCAAACCAGTCAATCCTAAAGGAAATCAACTCTGAGTATTCATTGGAAATACTGATGCCAAAGCTGATGCTCCAATGCTTTGGCCACCTAATGTGAAGAGCTGACTCTTTGGAAAAGACCCTGAGCTGGGAAAGTTGAGGGCAGGTGGAGAAGGGGACCACAGAGGATGAGATGGTTGAATGGCATCATCCATCTACTCAATGGACATGAGTGTGAGCAAACTGCAGGAGATATTGAAAGACTGTGAAGCCTGACATGCTGCAGTCCATGAGGCTGCAAAGAGTCCTACCTAACTAAGCATCTAAACAACAACTATTAAATATATAGAGAATTTATGATTTTCCTAATTTGCTTGATATAGCTCTAAGCTTTTAAATTTAGCTATTTATTATATGCTGTTGAATATGTTTGGAAAATTTCACTTTTAAATCAGCTAGCTCTACCTAATTTTTGTCTCCATCATAACATTTGATAAATACAGTTTTGTAGAAGAAAAGAAAATATTTTCTCTTTGGGGGTACACATTTTCTCAATCATGTTATTTTGTAAGCATGTTAATTTGTATGAAATATGGGTACTTTGAGGCTGTAAACTAGGACAAACTAAACTAATGACTCATGTGACTGGCACCATTAATAACTTCTGTTCCGATTTTCATTCTGGCTCTCATGACTGCTTTGTACTGCATGTTTTCCTTCCTTCAAGAAGAAATCAGTTAAGTCAAAAGCCCAGTACTAATCAAAACAACTTCCCTATAGCATTTGTTGGCTAGAGATTCAGTATTAGATTTTCAAATAGAGTTTCAAGTCTCATGTGAAGAAGTCCAATAGTAAATCTGTTTCCAATTTTATAGAGAGACATAGAGAGATATATGTAGATGCTCTCAATTTAAAGTATATTTTTATAAAATAATAAAATATGTTAAAAATGTAAACAGTGTATCTACTTGATGATATATCAAAGTGTGTATTGATATAGTTAATTTTAATATATATGCTTTGGATAAATTGCACAGAGGGTTGTATTGTTTCTATTTCTTAGAAAACTTTGATATACTATTTCAAGCAATGTCACATTACCAACTTCAATAAACAGCAAACTTCAAGGCCAATATTTGCAAAAATGTGGATGTTAGTAGGAATAGTAATAAATGCATACCAATGCAATGTATTAACTATATAATAAACATACATGTTAAAATACAGAAGTATGTAAAAATACTTAAAATTTAAATTTAAAAATTATATATATATACCTATACTATTCAAGTAAGCAACAAAAAAGATACTCTGATTACGTTCTAAATATTTTGTTGGGTGACCATTTAAAAAGAATACATTGTTCCCAATATAGGGAAATAACTATAATTAGATTTATAATAGTCACAATTATTTTAAACGGCACTATTTTTAAAATAAAATTTATGACCTTCTTTGTTTATAAAACCATTCCATAAATTCACTGTCCACCTGCGCTTTACTTGCCACTTGACTAAAACATATTAATATGTAACTGTTGTTTTTTATTCAATACTTGCCTTTTTCTTAATATTTACGCTACTTTTTTAGAGCTTTTAAGTTTAAAGCCAAACTGAAAAGGAGGGAGACATTTCCCATATTACCCCTGTCCCTATAACGCATTGTCTCACATTATCAACATTCCACACAAAAGTGGTAAGTTGAATAAACCTACGTAGACCAAACATAATCACCCAAAGTCCATAGTTTACATTAGAGTTCACTCTTGGTATTGGCATTCTATGGGTTTGGACAAGTGTATAGTGTTATGTGTGGCTTCCCTGGCTCTGTGTTAAAGGAATCTGCCGGCAACGCAGGACACACAGGTTCTATTTCTTGGTTGGGAAAATCCCCTGGAGAAGGAAACAGCAACCCCCTCCAGTATTCTTGGTTGGGAAACCCCAGTGACAGGAGAGCCTGCTGGTGTAGACTCCACTGGGCCGCAAAAGTCAGACATGACTTAGTGACTAAACAGTAACCACAGTGTCACGCATTCATCATTGTGGATTCATCAGAGTATTTCTCTGCTCAAAAAATTCTGCTCTACCTATTAATTCACCTCTGAAAGAATCTGCCTTTAAAAACAATTTTTATTAATACAACTCTAATTTATTAACTAATAATTTGTCTCAGGCAACATGATCAGTGATTACATGTATCATCTCATTTTTTTACTATATCTCTGTGACACTGAATACTATTACTATTATCATTATCATCTTTATCAGTTAAATTTTAAAAATGAGGAAACTGAGCCATATGAAGTTTCTTTTTTTTTAAATCACATGCACAAAACCAAACAGTTTAAAAGTGACTGAGACAAAATGTGAATTAACTGTCTCTACTCCAGCACTAAGATTCAGCCACAATATCTACTTCCATGCCAAGTCATATTAGGGATATTAATTTTGTCCAGTTAATGAGGGACAACTCTGATGTCATAGTAGTTGTCATAGCATTCATCTCCAAAGTTAGAAGACACGGGGTATTTGTTAATGTATAGCCTTTCACCTGTCAGGAGTACTCTGTCTTTATGAAAGCTCATCATTTTAAGTTTCCTTAGAGTATCTCTAACCCACTCTCGCTAACAATTCATATATTTGCCAAATACTGTTAGGTTATATTTAAGTAAAGTACCTTTCTGAACTTTTCTATTCAGATATTTTTCCAAATATGTTTTGTTTAAAATATACTGAATTGACAGTGTTGGGAGAACAACCTATAGATTGAAGCTAATGGCTTTTCCACCCAATTTTTTTAGAAAATAGAAAATTCAGTAAACATAACTTAGGCAGAAACACATCTCTTTTGCAAGGTTATGTTACAAGGATTAATCAAACTCTCAATCAAGCTTGATTCCATTTACCTTGTAGGTTGTGATGCAGTTTCTAGATTTAACATTGTTCAAGGAATAGACTAGACATTTCATTTTTTTGTTATTGCCAAAAAAGAAAATGAAGGTGATGCAAAGAAACACCAATGCTGTAACAGTACAATCATAAAGAATTAACATAAAAACTAAACAAATAAACACGCACCTGGAAGTTTCAGTAACATCTTGAAATATAAGTATAATATAAAAGAGATTATTTTGCATATTATAAAATGGCTTTAATATGTGTTATTTTGCATATTATGAAATGGCTTATTAAATATATGATGGAAATAACTTCCCTCAGATTACACAGAGATACTAGAAATACTTTATTTTTTTTAACCAACTTAAAAGGATAATTTTGAGAATGCAAAGAGGCACTATTAGGAATTACACTGGGGCAACAGGCATTCAGTGAGTTGAGTAGACCAAAACCTATGATCATTCTACTTAGAAAGATGCCTGTCTCTGGAGTCTATGAACTACATGGCTCTATTTGTAAAGGACACACCTGCCAATGTAGGAGGCATAAGAGACACATGTTGATCCCTGGGTCAGGAAGATCCCCTGGAAGAGCACATGGCAACACACTCCAATATTCTTGCCTGGAGAATCCCAAGGAGAGAGGAGCCTGGTGGGCCATAGTCCATGAGGCGCACAGAGTTGGACATGGCTGAAGCAACTTAGCATGTGCACGTGAGTATATGCTACACCAGGGATCTCATATTTCTGTAAACATTTTTTTCATCATAATCTGTGCATCGTAATGATAAATCCATTTAAGAATTCCCAACATGGTTCCAAAAATTAGACCTCAAGTTCTACATTGTAAATTTCAGAGAAAAACGAAATGCATGTTCCATACAACATTCTATGTGTTACTATAGTAGCAGAGCAGGATTATTTTACCACTTTGTAAAACACAGCTATTTTGGAAATGACTAAGAGGAAGCTTATATGCATTTGCACTGAAATGTCATCTAAATAATATGCACTTGAAAGATTATTTATATAGCGAAAAACAATTCAAGTCAGTAGTTTCAGTTCTTTATGATCAGTTGCTAGCAAGGGGTCTAGAATTCCATAGTGACTTAGAGAACAGCCAATATTCTTAACTCATAATTAAGCAAACTAAAGTATGAATCAGTTATATTTTTCACCAAAGTGAGATAAAAAATTGGAAAAGAACTTTTAGAAGTTGTACTAATCTTGACAGGGCACATCCAGTGCTCTTTCCACTATAGAAGACTGCCCTCAATGAAGTGTAGCTGACATAAAGGCTTAGTTTGGCTTCTGTCCTATTTCATCATAATGAAGTATTAAATATCCAAGGATCTAAACAGTCCACACTCTTTAATTTTGTCAGTTCCCTCAGCATTTCTCACCATATAGTATAAAAGGGCATTTGCTTACTGTAACCCAAAATACAGTTTCCTTCCATTTTTTTTTAAATCCCTATAAATAAAAGTGGTTCACTTTTAAAATTCTGCAAGAGTCTGAACAATATTGGGTCTACTTCTAGAAGAATATTTCACAAAGTCTAATGATGGAACCCAGAGTATAACACAGCAGAATTAAAGGTTAAAGTTCAAATACTGTAATTTCAAACTATTGATCAATGGTAATTTGGGGCATCTCTCAGTTCACTAGCATTCGGCAAACAAGCAAGTTAGGTTAAGTATGAATGGTTAATGTTGAAGTAACTCAATTTACTAAATTTTCATGGCAAATATTTTCTCCTTTTTTCCTCCATAATTGGTCTATATATCTAACTGCCATTTGTTTGTTTTAAAAATGATAACTGCCTTTAATTAGAACAAAGCTAGAAGAACAATCTTTAAATGATCTTTTTGCTAAAATACTAGATCAAGGTCTATCTTTCTAAAGGTACAGATAGCCATCAAGTAATTATATATCATATTAATAAAACAGTATGGTAAAAACACTCTTTTTCTATATCTGTTTATCAATCCTTAGGGCTCAAAAACAAGTATCAATATGCTGTATTTTTATCTACCACTTTGAAACATTATAAGCTAAAGTTAGCAATGAACTAAATAGTATTAATATTCAATTCATTTTTTAATTAATTTTTATTTTTTTAGTTTGTTTTGCTTTATAATACTGTATTCGTTTTGCTACACATCGACATGTATCAGCCACGAGTGTACATGAACTCCCAATCCCGACCCCCACCACCCCCTTCCCGCCCCACACCCTCTCTCTGGATTATCCCCGTGCATCAGTCCCAAGCATCCTGCATCCTGCATCGAACCTA